>JAUTDX010000315.1:0-172653 GCA_030844895.1 Ambrosia x helenae
GTGGGTTCCGTGAACCCCAGAGTACCATCATTTTTGTGTTCCATATCACGGTGGGCAGAGGAGAGGTATGGGTGTTGCCGTCGGTGAGAGGGGTTCACGGGTGGGGGGATGCGGGTAGTTCATGTGGCAATTGCGATTAGCGCGATGGAGAGATACTCGGATTCTTCACAGTTGGCGCCCCTCCCGACCACCTTAAAAAGTAAGGGTGTTTCAACGAATCGAATAACGAATTTTCGAATTATTCGAATCAAATTTCTCGAATTTTAAATATTTTTACTTGAATTCGTATTCGATTCGTATTCGCTTAAAATTCAATTTATTCGATTCGTATTCGATTCGAATAAGAAACTCGAATTCGAATAAATTCGATTTAGTTCAAATTCACCGTAAATAATAAATTTGTTTTTACTAAGTTTTAAAACTAATACAAACTCATTATTTTTAACATATGAAATACAAATCTAACAAATTAATAAACAAGAATATGTCAAACACGGGAAAAGTAAAAATAGTAGAGAGTATAGTTTGTTTGAGTTTTGTGATATATAAGTTAAATATGTAAAATATAGTTACGGTAAAAGTTGTAAACACTATGGGTTCTTAGAGTTTGAACAAAACTTAGAAGTTTTTTTTTTCAATGTGTATATGATAATGTGTATATATACTTAAAAAAATACGGAGTATACATGTACAGTTTTATTCGAATTTCTAATCAAATCGAATTTAAAATCATAAATTCGTATTCGATTTACTGGACTCGATTTCGAATTGAATCGAATTCGAATTCTTAATAATCGAATCGAATTCTTGGTAATCGAATCGAACTAAGTCGAATTTTGAATTTTTCGAATCCGAATCGAATTCTGAACACCCCTACTTGAAAGTACAAAACTCAAGGACACTTAAAGTTTTGTTGGTGAAAAGAGATGCTGAAATGTTGGTTGACATTTGAAAAGGTCACAAAAAAGGAAAATCATGTTCCTAATGTTTCATTTGATTTCAAAAGCTAAAATGTTTGTTTTAGATTGATGGTACATGACTATTATAAAAAGTTCATGATATACTTTCTAGGATTGCTACATTTCATATTAAAAAAGTAACAAGTAAAAAAAATCATCTTGTTAGGGTTTTTTTTTAAAAGTTATTTTGTCCTTATACTTTTTCTTAATTAACTTTATGACATGAAGTGACAACCATAAGAAATACCTTACTTTTGGATTTGGGTTCCTTAAACATGAGAATATACAGTCATATGATCAGGCTTAATGATCATATGTGATATGTATTTGGTTAGATTGTTGATTTCTATTATTCTTGAGTGTTATTGCATTTAAATGAACGCTTGGTCACTAATCATCATTTAAAATCTTCTTATGGATTTAACACTAGGTTCCAAAACCACACAGCAGTTAGCAAATTAGTATTAATCAAATTCTGTACCCAATAAAGGCTAAAACAACAAGAAGCTGTATATTTATATATGTATTAAAAAATTATGTCTTGTTGTAGGCTTTCGGCTTGCCTTTGAAGCATCTACAGACTTTATGCAGCACGCGTTCACACCGTGTGTGACTTCAAGTTTTTAATCATATTAACAAGTAGACTTTGGCTAGGAGATTAACAAATAATCAAACCATCATGCAGTTTATTCAAGGCTTTATTTATTACTTAACTACTCCCAGTAAAACTTACTATGATTATCCATAACACGGAGTTTACAAACGTCTATGGTGGACGTGCTCCATGGCTCCAGGCAATAGAGATGGATGAGACCAGTTCCCATATCAGAAGTCCGTGACTATTGACTGCCATGTAGGGGCGGAAATTCTTTAAAACGACATGAAAAAAACAGGTTTGGGTTGACTAACACGACAAGTTTTAAAATGGGCCGTGTTAACCCTTTTTAAAAACAGATCATGTCTGTGTTGACCTATATAAAAAAACAAGTTGATCCATTACCTCGTTTATTATTTTTTAACAAAATAAAACTTTTTATACATTTATGTTGCTTTTATTTTTTTAAATTTGGTTAGACAAAATAATGTTAGTTTATCACACCATATTATCTACCTATCACACGCATACTCACTCACTAAACACGTTAACGGAAAGCCGACAGCGCGCTCACACCATCTATTATGGCTTAACGTACTATTCACCTCAGCACAAAAGGGTATATAACAGTAGAACACCACCCCCATATGAATATGTGTGTACAATGACATGGGGTGTTAATTCATAGCAGATGGTGTTGCAATACAACAAGGTATGGCTAGGTAACCAGCACAGCTAGCAAACTGACCATGTCATGCTCATGTCTAATCGTTGTTCAGCCGAGCACAGTGACCATACTTTTTGAAGTGAGCAATATAGACTTATTCCCGGGAGGTTCACATTCAAGACTTTAATTTGGGTGGGATCATATGCATGCGATTCCATTACAGTGACTCACTGGACTCCCTTTTCTTACTATATGATCCACTTTTTTTTAAGGGTGGCTTTCTATGTACTATGTACTGACCGAATTGGTCACCGAGTTTCGTAAAGACGATTACCCGTCAGCTCCACCCACAAACGCAATGTTCTATCGGGCCTTGACCGCCGCGCAAACTGACCTTCGCCGAAAACCATATTACCACCACACGAGAAACTCACGTTACAAACAAAACAAAAAAAAAAAAAATGTTTGGAGTTTAAACTTTAAAGTATCTTAAAAGTTTTTTTTTTTTTTTGAACGGCCAACAAATCAATTTCCGAGCACTCTTGGTCACCCTTTTGGCGAATCAGGTACTTGAGAGTACCCGGGCCACCAATTCCGGGAAAACCCGACCACTCACACGCCCAAAGGCACGACAGTGAAATAATCGGTAAAACCGGTCGGGATCAGGACTCGAACCCAAGCCAATGGCCGGGTCATCCCTCGTTTCCCCTCCCCCAATGTCCTTCAAATGTAGCTAGTGGGAATTGAACCCAAGCCTTTCATAAGAAACTTTAGGCCCTCAACCAACTGGAATACAAGTCTTGAGCAGTATCTTAAAAGTTTTAGGCGCCCTATTTTGATTTCTTGGAAACCACTTTTCTTAACGAGTTATCATAACATAATTTAAAACTTTCATAATTATGAGAGTCGCTGGGGTATCAATTGTCTGTACCAAATAATGGACTAGACAACTTACAAAAACAATAAATTGTACAACAATCGAATCTCAATTCCTTTTATATCATCATATACACAAATTTAAAAAGATAAATTCATTTCTATACCATATTTCATTTCTATATACCAATTGGCACCCAAAAACACATACATCTAAAAACAATTAATCAACCTTGGGGTGCAGATACCATTAACCAACTTTAAACCAAATTAAAAACAGTAAAAAATTCACAAATTATTTCCATTTTCAACCTTTTCAATACCTAACAAAAAAGCAATATTGAGCAGAACCCCAAAGAAAAAACTGTCCTAATCGTAATCTTCGTCATCGTCATCTTCGTCGTCATCTTGAGCGTTCCATGGACCCCGAAAACTGATCCGACGGACCAATTTTCTTACTGCTTTTCAACCTCAGCAACCCGTACAGCTTCTGAATCTCTTTCACAACAGGCACACTACAGCTACTATCCATCACAAACACCCTCGATGTTTCCGCCATCGATGATGTTGATGTATCCTCCACCCCATCATGATGCTGAACCCGTATCCCACTCGATAACAACCTAGCCTCACCATTAATCTGCAAAGCCGTAATAACCGACTTCAACGCTCGACCAGGCGAACCACGGTTCGATATCATCAACTCACTCATCTCCGCAGGACTCATTGTTGCACCAGCGTTAAAGATATCTTCCACTTGTGCAAACAGCTTATGATCCTTTAATCCTAAACAATTATTAGCTAAAGTCTTAAACGAATTAAAGTTACACAACGGAAAATATATATGCACATCGATTCTTCCAGGTCTTAAAACAGCTGAATCGATCTTCTCCTTATTATTCATCGTAAACACCATAACCTTCTCATCTCCACAACACGAGTTTAATATTCCATCCATAAAATTCAATATCCCTGATAAACTAACACTCGATGAATTCGATGTTATAAATCGATCGAGATCTTCAACAACGATTATCGATTTCCTTGTGGTTTGTAACAGAAGCAGTTTTAGATCGGAATCATCAACAACTTTGGATAAATCGATATCGTAAACATCATACGACATGAATTTAGCCATAGCTGCTATGAAGCTTGATTTTCCAGTACCAGAAGGTCCGTAGAGAAGATAACTCCGTTTCCAAACACGACCTAACCGATGATAATATTGTTTAGATTTTATAAACAATTCGAGATCAGATTTCACCTTCTTTTTCAGATCTGTATCCATCGCTATCGTTTCAATCGTCGCTGGATGCGTTAACCTAACGGAACTCCACCGGTTTATGCTCCGGTGATGCTCCGATTGCGTGACGGTGTTCATAAACAGCTTCAGCTCTTTACATCTTGTTTCGATATCTTCTGCAGTTCTGTAAATATGTTGAATATATAATTCCAAAACTCTTCGTTTATCCTTCTTTTTTAATTTCAACACAAATGTTTTCTTACAAATGTTATTATTAACCTTTTCCACTCTGTTCGTCAGGAAACCCTAGCACCGAGGAAAGTATCGAGAATTGTTTGATCATCATCAAGGCAGAGAACGACGCCGTTTGGTTTCTTACCGGATATTAGGTTAGTGAAATCAGAATCTTCAATTGTGGATAGAGAATTCAGGTACGTTGAAACCTTTCGATAGAATAGGTTTTCTTGATTGTTTTCATTGAGTTCAGGGACTTTTAACGATTGATGGACATGAACTCGATCTTCAATCCAATGGCCCCATTTCTTTAACCGGTAGATTAACGCCGTTCGGTATAAAAACAATCGTAATGATATGAACAAACAAAGAAGAATCAAGAGTATCATGAAAATACCCATAAGAAATGATTAATAACAATCAACAATGAACAATTAACATTTGCATAGGACGTTAACAGCGTTAACAGAGTTTTAACGGAGAAGGAGGAATTAAGTTAGAGAAAAATATAAAAGGAGCAGAAGTAGGAAACAAGAATTTGGGTATGGTGAGAATAAGTCTAGTAGCGTTTCGCGTAAATTACGAGTGAAAGGAGAGAATTAAATGTGGTAAGCAAACTTCCAAAATAAGGGGTTGTTTGGAAAATATTCTGAAATTGAGATGAGAAATATAAAATGGGTGGCTATTGGGTTATGGGTATGATTAGAATAAACTATTATTATTTTGAGATTCTTTTGTGATTAAATATTGAGTAGTATATAATGGTTTTAAAAGTAAAGAAGGCTTATTTGGTGAAGTTTTTTTATTGGTAAAGACTTTTTTCTAGATAAATCAAAAGTTTACTTAGGAAGCTATGTGCTAATACTCTAATAGGATTTGTAGGTGTTTTTCTAGAAAGGTGTATACCAAGACCTATGGAAAGTTGAAAATTTTCCTGATCAATGTTTTATTTGAAATGTAAAGCGACTTTACAAAATTTAATGAGATTAAACTTTTTTTTTCTTTGAGATAATGCATAAATGAGTTAATAATAATTTGAGTCTCTGTTTTGATCCAAATAATTGATTGAGTTCCTGCTTAAAAAAGTTGATCTTTGAGTAACGTTTTCAGTCTTGTTTAATCAAGCCTCTTTCCCTAACGTGTGTCAACTCACCGTTAATAAAGAGAGGTAGTTTCATCAGTTTACACCATTATCATTATTTATGTATTTATGTAAATTGTAAACTCCATCTACACCACCACTAGGGGTGTAAACGAGTAGAGCCGTGCCCGAGCTTGGCTCGGTTCGAGCCTAATACATTGAGCTCGAACTCGGCTCGAAAGTAAAACCCAAGGGCTCGACTCGGCTCGAAATAATTATAGAAAAATTTAAAAGGAGCTAAAAGCTCGGCTCGAGCTCGACTCGCCAATGTTAAATAGTAGATATAATATATATAAAACAATAGTAATATAAAATTTGTATGGGCTCGTTTAGGCTTGCGAGCCTAAACGGTCTTTGTATGAAAAGCTCGAGCTCGATAACAAAACGAGTCATGTTTCAAGCTCGAGCTCGGGCTCATTAAGGCTCGACTCGTTCGAGCTTTTTACGGATCTGATCCCGAGTACTTCTAGAACCGCTGTGCATCATTTACACCCCTAACTACCACCAAAATGTAGATCATAACAAGCCACTAGAAACACAAAGGCATCAATTAGGAAATTGAAGCCCTAATCTCAATTCGGGGTTAATTTCGTTTGTTTTTGGTCGGTGGTCATTCATCCTAATCAATCTACAAAACTTGGTGGTCATTCATCCCCTTTGTTAGTCCGTATTTGAAATCGATCGTGGTGGTGGTGGTTATGTATGGTCGCTGCTCTTGGCGGTGACGGTGATTGGTGTTGAAGAGAAGCTTGGAATCACGACTGTTGAGCATCAAGTCATAGGCGGCGTGCGACGACAAGTATGAGAGAGATTTATGGAGCCACGAAGGACAAATGTGTCGCTGGGAAGGGATTGGTCATAGTTCAAGGATATCGGAGATGTTTTGGGTTTCCATTTTTAGTAACATAATGTGTGGTGCCAAGTTGTAAACTCACACAACATAATGATAAGAAGCTAAGACCATGTTCAGTGGTAGGTTAATTTCAAGCCCCTCCCTTGCCTTTAACATTTTGTGACATGTGTCATGTAGGTCTCACATGGGGCTTGAAATTAACAAGGGGTGTAGTGGTGTGGGATCACTGCACAATTATATTTCACTCATTGAAATGAATATAACTAAAAATTTAAAGGGAATGGTACAACAAGTAAAAAACATAGGGTAAGAGATACGTTTAGTGACCCCATTGATTTTAGAGTTACTTTGATTATTTTTTAATTTATAGAATCTTCGTCTTTTATTTTTCTGCATATTTCAATTCCTTAATCAAATATCCACAAAATACTTTCATTGAATTAATTTCAACTCTTTTGAATTCCAATTGCTTGGAGACATTCCAATTGCTTTTGAATTTCAACTCTTTTGAATTCCAATTGATTGAACAATGTATTCTAAAAATGATATTAATTAAACTTCTAAAATCATATAAAGTTACTTTTTTTCCTGCTTATATGTATTATAATATCCTATACTATATATCCATTAAGTTTAAAAAAAATAAAACCTTCTTTTAAAGAAAAAAAACAAATACAATAATGAAGAACAATATCAAACGTTCTTATAACTTTCACTTTCGTTGGTAAATAAAATTATACTTTAACAAATAATAATAATAATAATAATAATATGGCTTGTCCCTAAGTATAAGTTATGCTGTTCTAAAACAATTTTCAACATTCTTATTTGGATAAAAATTAGTTAGTTGTTTCGTAGAAGCAGACAACGTTTTTTTTCCTAGTTAAAGTAGAATTGCTACTGACAATAAAAGTAAAAGTTAGAAATGCCACACTACAAGTATGAGTTGTTATTAGCTAATAAATCATAGATTGGATTATTAAAATCCAACTAACATCTTCAAAAAATATTATTTAACAAAATGAAAATAAATTTTATGCTTATTATTTTAGATCACTTATTTTGGTTTTATGATAACCCCTAATTTTTTCATATATAATAAATAAATGGTGGTGGATGCAACGTGTGTAACAAGTTTTTGTGGTTTCATACAGAAATAAAACATTTTTGTGGCAAGCCTCAATGACAAAGATTTTTATTTGGGTTAGCGTTTGTCTTGTACTAAAATTGACGTAAGACATATTTTGTAAGTTAAAATGAAGGTGACATAGCCCGCATCAAATTGTAGACAATAAAGTGGTCGTGATAATTGAAAGATGACATGATTCTTTTGCGATTGTATCATACTTACTATACTTCTTTACAAAAAAGATTGCAAATTAGAAGTGCATGTGTTCTATTAATCTATTAGTTGGATCGTTTCAATAACCATGAGGACTTTATAGATTAATGATACAAAGATAACCAAGTTTAAAATTTCAAAATTAATCATCCCAAATGAATATTAAGCCAATCCTATCCTATAATAATATAAAGTAAGCTTTGATTAAAAAAAATGTCTGACCAACCAGCTAAATCGATAAAAAATCGAATTGGTTAACCTTTGACGACTCAATTTGAGATGCTTAACGTGTGAGCCGAGTCAAACCAAATTAAACTTAGGCTCAGACTCGAGCTTGGAGTTAAATGAATCGACTTGACTCGTTTAGAGCTAAAAATTAAGCTTGGGTTTGACTTGTAAAAACTCAAGCCATCTCCTATTAACTTAATATATTTATTGTAATATTAAAGAAATCATAATTTAAAATTAAATATTATACTTGTCTAGAATGGGCTCATTTAACATGAAAACAAATAAGGTAATTTAGACCACAAGGTGTGGTTGCCGCCCCTTGCTTCTTTGCCGGGCCACCACGTAGATTTTTTTTTTTTTTTTATAAAACTCGATTCCCAAGAAGGGTAGCCCCGGCATCATCGGCAAAATAATGCCTCTCTTGCCGCCCCCAAGCCCATGCCGCCCCAGGGGGTGGTGTAGCGAGGGCCGGCATAGCCATGCCTCTCCTATGCCGCCCCCCACACCGGATGGTCTTAGCTATAAGCTTTATTTCAACCATAAGCTAAAATAAAAAATATAGGATTAGCTTAAACAAGTTGCGGATGAAGCCTAGCTTAATTGGTGAAAATTGGGGGAGTGAAAGTGGAGGTCATGTGAAGGTTGAGGGTTTGATTTCTGTCGGAACCATATTTACCACATGTGGGGGTTCCACCTGGGGAGATCCCCAATACAGGTGGAATAGGTAATCAGTACAGGCTGGCCCAGGGTGTTAGCCGGAGCTCCACCGGTTGCACCACTTGCCGTTTAAAAAAAAAGCTTAAACAAGTTAAACGAGTTAACTAATACCATGTGCAATGATTTCACATTTTTTTAAAAGTACGTCATAAAATGTCTTTCATATCATTGCTATGTAAGCATAAGATCTCACTCACATTGTTTTTTTTCACTTTTAGTGTGTAATGTGCTCACAAGTTCTAACTATCAACATTCTCATAAAAAATTTAAATCTGTAAACTAAACAAAAGAATCATTATGATTGGTGGAAA
This sequence comes from Ambrosia x helenae, assembly GCA_030844895.1. NCBI lineage: Eukaryota > Viridiplantae > Streptophyta > Magnoliopsida > Asterales > Asteraceae > Ambrosia > Ambrosia x helenae. The sequence continues at coordinate 9,170 of JAUTDX010000315.1, forward strand.
AAAGGTTGGTGCACACGAACCACACCTTCTCACATCTGTTATGCACTTAACAAAGTGCCCTGTAACACCTATTTTCACGCCCCCTTTACCTATCACATCATGGGGGCGTTACCCGGTACATTTAGTCTAACATGCATGTTCACAAGCGAGCTAACTTTAGTTTGAGCTTGGCTCATCAACAAACAAATTGGGACAAATCCACTCGTATTGTTTATAAAATGAACGGATTCCCAAAAAAGTCAAAGGCCATAATTATATAAACAACCCTGCTCATGGTATACAAATTTGAATCGACGTTTAAGGCGGATAAGTTCCACTTTTTCAAATGGTAAAGAGCAAATTCATGATGGAATTATAAAGAGTGAAGACAAGCGTTCATTCACATACTTTTAACTAAAGGCATACGTGTGTGGGCCGTCTTGACGCAACATGATACTTTTTATTAGGTGAATTAAATTAAATTATCTTGCCTTTTTTCCATTTGTTATCTTATGGATTCACCTTTGTGCGAGGTATTAAAAGTATAGTTTCTGCCGTTTAAATAAAAAAAATATTTTCTGCTTATAATCACTCTAGCTTATATGAGAACTAATTTATATTTAACTAAGTATATATATATTAAATTTGCCAATCATCTGTGGACCAATTGGTTACACAGTGAGGTGTGCAGGTTTTACTCCACAGGCGGGGGTTCGACTCCGGTTTGTGGTGGTTTCCTGCGCGAGTTGCGGACTGGGGGTTGAGTCACGTGGAAGGGCGAGTCGGTTTGGCAGCCACTCTTTCAGGGCTTAAAATGCCCACCGTGGAGGCTCGAACCCGGGCCGAGGTTCACCCCAAGTGGCGAGTTAACCACTGGGACGCCGTTCAAAAAAAAGTATATATATTAAATTTATTCATAAAACTCAGTAAAAAAACACGTGGGTTAATTAACCGGTTGGTATCAAAATAGTTTTAGAAAGTTAATTGTTTACATATCTTTCCTGTTTTATCAAATAAAGTTTTTTTTTTTTGAACGGCCAACAAATTGGAATCACTCACGGAACACTGGAGTATCATCGTGCCACCAATGTTGCCACGCGATCATATTCCACCACCAAGTCACCAGTTCAGGAGGAAACTCATAATTATGAGAAAACCCCCTTTGTGAGATTCGAACCCAGGACCTTATGGCTCATAAGTCTTATCTCACCACCAAGATGCCACTAGGCTATAATGCCTTGGGCATTTTATCAAATAAAGTGTTATTCAAATTAAGGATGATTACTTTACCAGGGTGCTCCTAGGTATTCATCGTTTTGATGTTTAATTAAAAAATACAATTTTTTGTAAGCATCATCTGGTACAATTATTGACCATTTAACAAGTATACATGCATATGTATATTTTACTGTTTTCATGATGTAAAATACAGTTACATAAGTGTCTATCCCATAATCTCATTAAACCTGCGTCGTATACAAAGAGTTGGTTATATAAAAAGCTCCATGTATTAGCACACCCCAATCTCATATTTACACATCCTTGCCCCCTATGCGTCGTGTATAGGGTCATACGCGGCGTATAGGAAGTCTGGCAATAAGAATGTCGTTGCCCCATATACGTCACGTGTTGGTCTATACGCTACGTATAGACCTGTAAGCGACATATAGGTCCTGACATACCTACCTCTGACTGATGAACATTAACCATGTTTACGCCACGTTTAGAGGGGTGTGCATATAATGTTAGGGGTACCATTACCACTCCCCATAGAAAAGGGAGTCCGTGTAGTAATCTTAAAGTAGATATATTCTTTGATGTTTAAAGTAAAGAAGTAAGAAGCGGTGCAAGTTGTTTTGTGGTAGACGAAAACAAGATTTGGTGAATGAGTGGTGCGAGGCTGATCTGCTTTTTAGATTCCTGCAGCTTTCCTCACTGGAATCAACCCATAACCTTATTTTTTGTTTTTCAGGAGATGATCTTTCATTAAACAAATATTATTTAGAGACTTGATCAATAACTTAAACTAAGAAAATCCATCTACTTTATATATGTTTAGATTTTATTTTATACTGAATTATTTTAAATATTTATTCCTTTCTCATATATTATTGAATGCAATGGTGTGTGCAGTTGGTTCAAACCGGTCAAACCAATCACTGGTTTATCTTAAAATCAAAACATGTCGATTGATATGTTAATGTGTTACATAGTGTTGGAAGTTTGAGTTAACCTAATTGTGTCGATAACTTACATATACGGAACCATTCATCTTTTGATTATGATCATCCTTTTTAACTACGTTCTTATATAACATTACCTCTTTCTGTCAATGTGGGACTAACTCACTTGATAGAGGCTCTTACCTCTTAGTGAGGGTATTGGGTTCAATACAAAGCAAGGAGTATATTAGGATTTATTTGGTGTAATTTAAGAGTATGTAACATTTACCATTAAAAAAATTACATCTTTCTGATAATCGCTTTCAACATGATAAACCCAAACCATTAGCAAACCTTTGGTTTGGTAATTTGGTCTAATCCGAAATGGTTGTCTTCATTTACGACGATTAAAGACCGCTTCTAGTTTAACCTAAAATGGTTGGAACCAAACCATTAACAACCCTAATCGAATAAAGATCATCACAGTTTTAAAAGCTAATCAATATTTAATATCATGAAAATATTATATTGAATGAATTGTGGGCCTAAATAGTCATGGATTAAAAAGAAAGGGTGATATGAGTGACCACACCTCAGCCATCCAGGCCTAGTGTATTCCCATTTCACATTCATATATCTCATACCAGATTATTCCTGACTTAATTTAAAGCTACTTTTTTTTAACATCAATATTTAATATTACTTTTTTTTTTTAACACTAGGCCATCCAGGCCTAGTGTATTCCCATTTCACATTCATATATCTCATACCAGATCATAAAGAATGTTCATAATTCAGTCTACTAATATTACTTTATTTTTTATTTACTTTTATTAATATAAAGTAACAACATTTTTAGATTAGGTACAACATATATCAAAAATAGTTATTTGATGACAATATTTTCATAGTTAAATATGAGTTTGACATGTTTTATAATTTAAATTTTGAATATATAGATATAGAAAATAATATAAATTAATAATGTTGGATGATTAATCAAGTGCACGCATTAATGGGCCTGTATATAGTTTTTGTCAGGTTAGGAAATTGTACACCACATTATGAACAAGTACAGCTTTAAAGTTCATATCAAGAAGAAGACAACCCATATATACATGATCATTGTATACATCTCAAACACACACACGAGAGATTCTAGTACAGAGTGAAGATCCTTTAAGAACCATCAAAAATCAAAAGGATTGTTAGCCATTGATTAAACAAATCAACGGTTGGGACTAAAATTTAGAAGAGAAAAAAATAGATTGGAGAAAAACAACAATTTTTTTTTTTGAACGGCGAATTATTTTAGAATAAGCTAGCAAGAGAAATAACAATCGTTAACATTTTTTTCTCTCAAATTATGTATGTGTGTTCAAAGTTGATATCTCGTTTCAGCATCATACTCACTTTATATTTTCTGGTTAAAGCTTATACATTTCATTAAACACCATAACACCAATACTACAACTTTTATATATTATAATATAAACATGTGCCGTATCTAATTAGACACGCACATGCATTCATTTTTTACTCTTTTTTTTTTAACATTATAGACTTAAAAGTCATAAAAAAGAAAGACAAGCTAGTAGCCAATTTTATAATTTTCATTTACTTATGAAGATATCAAAAGCTCCACACTAAGAATTGTTATGGGAAGTGAGGGTTAGGCCTCGTGTTGAAAAGTCTCATGTTCGAATCTAATCCCGTCAAGGTTTTATCGATTTTTCATTGTCATGCCTTCGGATGGGTGGGGGTCCGGTTTCCCTGGCTGGTGGAACTATCGTGGTTCTTTGGCTTCCCAGCGCTGTCTATGTTCACGAGCGTATGGGGTGTCTTTGACTATGGGTTACCTCGGGTAGTCGGGGAAACAACAAACATCATTTTTTCAAAGTCTAGGGAAACACCACATTTTGCAAGATATTATTATTATTATTATTATTATTATTATTGTTGTTGTTGTTGTTGTTGTTGTTTTTATTTATTTTTTTAACAATTTAAATTACACAAAATCCATTTTTAACGGGCTCAAACTTTTAACATCAAAGGGAACAACACCTTAATCTCATACAAATGGGTTTGCTGGTTAAACTCAACCCCACCCTGTTGTAGTATATGTTAATGAAACTTATTATTATTGTTTTCTGTATAACCCCTTATGGGGGGTTGCGATGATCTCTGCCGCAACATAGAAAATTCGCCTTCCAAAAAAAAAAAAAATAATAACCTCATGACGATTTATGTCTAGATCGTAAGCTACAAAAATACTGAAATAATTACAAACAGAAATAACGACAAGACATGTATACGAAGGCAGTTATGAAAAGGAAACAAGTGTTGCAAAATAAATTGGATTAAAATATCCGAATGAATGTGACCTAACGCCATAAATAATAATCAAATAACGAAATTATGGCATCCACAAGTTAGTTATTGGCTCCAATTAAAAAATTATACTGCTGTTTTGTTTTGTTTATTATCTACTAGCTTTTATCCCGGGAGTGTCTCGGGGTTGAAATATCTAATATAACATAATAAAATATCTAATATGACAACATAATTAATGATTTGTTAGTACATATTATTATTATTATTATTTATTTATTTCAAACAAATTTCTGCCATAAGTTATCATATTCAAATATATATAAAAAAAAGAATCGCTGCCTATGAAGTTATGTTTATCGTTTGTGATTTATTAGTAGAGTAAAATATATTTGAAAACAAAACCCCACAAATAGTTGTTTTTTTTCTCCGTTTTTTATATAGCACTATGGTACTCGTTGGAAAGATAATAAAACGCTCGTTAATTTAGTGTAATTTTTTTCTTTAAAAAATCTCGTATATAAAAGATATTAACGTTTAAAAGTTATGGGAGGAAACATTAGAGAGAAAATTTAAATTTGTTTTTAAATTCTTATCTTTTCCTAAAATAATTATAATATATATAGATTTATTAAAAAAACTCAAAAATAAAAAAAAATCCTACGTAATGCCACGTGGCACATTCAAGGAGAGGTTGAGGCCTCCATTGAATGCCACATCATCAAAGTTCAATTCTTTTATTATAAGTTATAGATATAGATTATAGATTTCTTCAAAGGTTTTAAACTAATATACTACGTTGCTTTGGGGACATCCAATGACACCACAGTAACGTGACAGTAATATATGTTTGTTTTATATTTTATTTAGTACCATAGCGTGACATTAGCAAAATATTTGTTAAATATAACTATTAAAAATGTGCTCTGACATACTTAAAAAACTTGTAAGGTTCAACGTGTTTCGGCTTGTTTTTTTCTTTTTTATCATGGGCTCCCAAGTTATTGGTATAGATATGGGCTAACATTACTTTAAGAAAAGCCTTAGCTGTTCCGTCCATTGGCCCATATTTCGCTACCAAGTTTAGACATTGTTAGTTAGAACCAGAACTCCACAAGTGGTCCACAAAACCTGATTGTGATCATACCAGCACTAATGCACCGGATCCCATCATAACTCTGCAGTTAAGCATGCTTAAACGATAATAGTACTAGGATGTGTGACCCCCTAAGAAGTCCTCGTATTACAACCCTTTTAAAAAGCTGTTAAAAAAAGGTCCACAAAACCTAGAACCAATAAAACACGCACACACACAAATGCAGTTCTAGAATTAACCGTAAAAACCCAAAACTGGCTATGGAGGAACTAGTTCCATTCTGACCCAAACTCCCAATCATTCATCTATTCCATATCGTACGATTAGAAACCGGTTCCAACCTAATTATACTTAGGGCAGGCAATTTTGTATACGAACTCGATTACCTGACACGAACCTGAACGATCTTAACAGGTACAGGTATGGCCTTAACAGGTTTCGTGTCCTAAACAGGTATACACGAATTTACTTGTTAATTTTCATGTCTTAACAAGTAACAGGTTTCGTGTCCTAAACATATGTTTGAATCACTATTGTACAAAACAGTTTAGTTCCCAAAACCTTCAACCATCCTACACAAAACTGCCATAAGTCCATCGCGTGTGAAGAAGATCGTTACAACTAGACTATCGGTCAAAATAACTAAATTATACTAAAGCGGTCGAATTAATTAAACCCATAGAATAACCTAACCCATTCTATGGTCGGTCTAATTCCAAAAACCTTAAGAAATAAGTACTAAAATTAGCGGCAACTAACTACCGTAAAGGAAAAAATAAATTGAAAAGATTTTTTTTAACAATAAATTGAAGAGAATCAAAGATGATGATTGTTTAGATTCTATATCCATCACAACCACCACCACAATCAGAATGTAATTGTAGTTCTTAAATGTGTTTAAGAAAGTTGTAAATGAAAGATTACCAAGAGAGGTGGTTTATATACTAACCACATTTACACATAATGAGTTCTCTAATTATCTTGTGTCTAATAGTAAGACCATTTGTAGTTGTAGTGAAATTTCAAGCCTCATAACGGACATTGTGTGACATGTGGCGTCCTAGCCACACTTGGAGCAACATTATGACTTATGGTGCTTGAAATTAAAAAGAGGTGCAGTGGTTGGTAGCATTTTGGAGCGTGGATGAGAAAAATCACGCCCAAATCCTGCCCCATTACACCTGGTCTAATAAGTAATAACCAAAAAAACCTTGAGTATTGGAATTGAGTGTTTATCCCAGAACAATACATTTTTGTTACCGCGAGATATATTGGCAGCCTCGGATCATTTGATTTGAATAAAATTTGGATACAGTTGAACATATGAATTTTTGCAAAATAAAACAATATTCGTTTTTAGATTTTTTGGCATCTAACTCTGTTACCCATATCTTCATTTCCAACCACCACAAACGCTCTTTCAATGGAGGCGATATCAACCACTGTTCCATCCATCAACGTCCTAAACTCCACCCAAAACCCCATTACACCCACAACCTCAAACCCTCCCTTCATCTTACCCACCCCCACATCTCAACTACAATAAACCCATCTTCAATATCAACCAAACCAACACCTACACCCTCTTCTCACCACAAACACACCCCACACCACCACCAACCCACTTCCCAACCACCACCACCACCACCACCTCACACCCACCGCAACGCCGCCACTGGGTACGCGGCGGCGTTAATCGACGCTGCGCTGAGCACCAACTCACTGGATGCGATTCATAAGGACGTGAAAAGGTTATTGAATTGGTTGAAACATAATGAGATGTTGAAGGGTATGATGGCTGACCCTTTGGTTGAAGAGGGTGTGAAAGGAAAGGTGGTTAAAGAGGTGGTGGAGAAAGGGAAACTTCGACGGCAAGTGGTGGCGATGGTGAAGATGCTGGTGGCCAAGAGTAAGTCCGGGTTGGTGGTGCAGGTTATGGAGGAGTTTCAAGGGATTTATTATCAGCTCAATTGTGGTTTTGTTGGTTAATTGGTACTAATGTTTAATTGAAACTAGTGATTAACCCCGTGTTGTGGGTCGGGTTGTAAAACGGTGCTAAGCAGTAAGCAAACAATGATAAAACCCGGTTTATGGGTTGTTTGGTTGATTAAAATTTGGGCTTGGTTATGTGCTTGATGTATTATTATCACGACTGTTTATGTAAATATGTTTATTGTTTTATTAGCGAGTTCTTGTTCGAAACTTATTGATAATTCAAAAAGTAATAAGCAAATTCACTATTAACATCCCTTACCATTAGAGGTGTAGAAATTAACCTGTTTTTTTTCTTTCCCACCAGTTAGTGTTTCAAACCGCGTTCCAAGCGAAAAAATGACCAGTTCGGTTTCAAATCGGTTTAGTTCGTTTTAACCAGTTTAAATTGAGCGATTCCTAAATCGAATACAAACTAGTGGTTCGATTCGGTTTGTAAATGGTTTCAATACGGATCCAGTCCCAGGTTACAAGCCGGATTTTGTGTACACCTCCATATTCTTAACAAGCATAACATTCTTGTGGGTCAAGAGTGTTTTACGTGCTGCCAACATTAATATTGTTATTGTTTGAAGTTTTGAGGTGTAAATGTATGCATCTATAAAAAATATTACATGTAAAATAATATTAATTGACTTTTTTTAAAAATGCCTTGAATAGTAAAGGTATAAATATTTCCAAGAACAAAAACCCCTCATCTTAATCTCCACTACAAAGAAACCAAAAGAGACGTTAGTTAACGTATCTCTCCATTATAAGTAATCTGTTATGAACCAGCTGAAACAAATCCATGCTCACACACTACGCAATGGCATAGATTTCAACAAATTTTTAATCACAAAGCTTCTTGAAATCCCCAACATTCCTTATGCACACAAGGTGTTCGACCTTATTTCTCAACCAAGTGTCTTCCTTTACAACAAACTCATTCAAGCTTTCTCTTCACATGGCCCTTATCACAACTGTTTTGCTCTTTACACCCACATGTGCCTCAATGGTTGCTCCCCTAACCAACACACTTTCACCTCCCTTTTTGCTGTTTCCGCCTCGCTTAACTCACCGCGCCAAGGTCAGATGCTCCACGCAAAGTTGGTTAAACTCGGTTACGAGTTTGATCTCTACGCGTCTACAGCGTTAGTTAACATGTATGCAAAAGTCGGCTTGCTACCTTCTGCGCGCCAAGTGTTTGATAAAATGACAATTAGAGATGTGCCCACTTGGAATTCTTTGATTGCGGGGTATGCAAGAAATGGGGATATGGAAGGAGCAGCAACACTGTTTGATGAAATGCCTGTAAAGAATGTTGTTTCTTGGACTGCCATGATATCTGGTTACTCGCAGAACGGGAGATACGCGCATTCTCTCAAGTTGTTTATGGAAATGGAGAAAATGAAAGATTTGCAACCGAATGAGGTGACGATAACTAGTTTCTTCCTGCCTGTGCGAGTCTTGGAGCTTTAGAGGTGGGACAGAGGATTGAAAGCTATGCAAGGGCGCGAGGGTACTTCAAGAATTTGTTCGTGTGCAATGCGTTGTTGGAAATGTATGCGAAATGTGGTAGGATTGATAAAGCAACGGCGATATTTGAAGAAATTGATACAAGGAGGAATTTATGCTCTTGGAATACTATGATCATGGGTTTGGCTGTCCATGGAAAATCTAATGAAGCACTTAAACTTTTCAACCAAATGCTGGTATCATTTCTGTCTTAATAACCCTATCAAATGCCTATATTCATTTGTGAATTTTGATTCTGCAATATATGTTTCTTAGATGAATTTTTTGTTTGATGACACAGTCGGAAGGCATGCCACCGGATGATGTCACATTTGTGGGAGCAATCCTTGCATGTTCTCATGGAGGGATGGTGAAAAAAGGTAGGGAGATCTTCAAATCAATGGTGGATAAGTTTTCCATAACTCCCAAACTTGAACACTATGGATGCATGGTTGATCTTCTTGGGCGAGCTGGACAGCTGCAAGACGCGTATAATCTTATCCAAACCATGCCAATGACGCCAGATTCGGTAGCTTGGGAACTCTGCTAGGCGCATGCAGTTTTCATAACAATGTTGAGTTAGCTGAGATTGCAGCCAAGCATCTCTCCAAGCTAGAGCCATGGAATCCGGGCAATTATGTAATTTTATCAAATATATACGCGAATACAGGGAGGTGGGATGGAGTTGCAAAACTAAGAAAGACGATGAAGGGTTCTCAAATCACTAAGGCGGCCGGGTATAGTTTCATTGAAGAAGGAAGTCAAGTTTATAAGTTCATTGTAGATGATAAATCACATCCCAGATCTGATGAAATTTATTGGATATTAAACGAAATTTCTTCAAAGATGAAGGCGTGTTATGAAGATGATGCAACTATTTTTGAATGATTTAGCTAAGGTATGATCATAGACATTTACATTATATTCTTCTAATTGTTGCATACAACCGTTCTTCAACCTAGTTAAACCGAAGGTGCACAATCTATTGACTTAACAAAAAGATACGAAAACACATACTTACGCTGTCTTTACTTTTTCGGTCCTTTTTCTACTCCTTGCAACGATTTTCAGCAGTTCATCAATGAGGATTACAGGTGATGAAACCAAGATGACCAAAACCCATTCGTCGAAACCCAAAGGAACGATACCAAACACATTGGCTAGGAATGGAACATAAAGAATCAGACAGTGGAGCCCAAAGGAAACCACCATGGCAACAAGAAGGTACGGGTTCCTCCAAGGTGGCATTGTTAACAAGCTGTTGTCTTCTGAAAGGGCGTTTAGGGAATTAAACATCTCGATAGCCACCAATACCGAGAGTGATAAAGTCACTGCTTTGACTTTTCCGGTGGTGAAATAATCACAAGGGTCTGAGAAACTCATTACTCGGTTGCTACCAACTGAAAACGGTGTCACGGTGAAATCCTGCCAATTTGAGCAATTTCCCCAGTTTCTGAGCTGAGATAGCGAAACAAGAGTGTGCCCGTCTCCTATTAGATCGATACCCATGAATGACGGTTGTGTGTACCATAGAACAAACACGCCAACAGTTGCAAGTCCCACATAAGAACCGATTACCTGTCGTTGTAAAAACCAATCAATGTAACATACATGTTTTGCTGTATAGTTTTCTTGTTAGAGAAATGGAGACTAACCAAGTAACGAAATAGGACCCACGAGTCAATGAGCGGGTCTGTGCTTTTACGAGGTGGTTTCCTCATTATATCTACGTCAGCAGGGTTGAAACCAAGGGCGGTAGCAGGTGGACCATCGGTAACTAAATTGACCCATAGAAGCTGCACCGGCATCAAGCATTCCGGTATCCCGAGTACAGCATTCAAGAAAATGGATATAACTTCCCCGACATTAGATGATATCATGTACCTAAAAGTTTGTAAAATCATGTTACATGAAAAAACAAAATATCAGCACAAAATAACGTTGGAGCAAGATGATTGTTACCTGATAAATGCTTTCATGTTGTTATAAATTGTCCGACCCTCGCCAACAGCCGAAACTATGGTACTAAAGTTGTCATCGGCTAGAACCATATCAGAAGCCTCTTTAGCTACCTGGTTAGTCACGAATTCAAAACCTTAAAATTCGATCAAACATATGTTCGGAATTACAACGTCGCAAAGATATTATTACCTCTGTTCCAGTAATCCCCATAGCAATTCCGATATCAGCAAGCTTCAAAGCAGGGGCATCATTGACACCGTCTCCTGTCATTGCAACGACTGCACCCATCTCCTTAAGCATCCTCACTATCTCTTGCTTGTGCCTCGGTTCAGCCCGAGAGAACACCTTCCCCCCAGGTTTTGACAAGATATCGCGTTGTTGCAAGCTAGATAATCCCATAAACTCTTTACCTGTAAAACTTTTACCTCTTAAATCCTCACCTTCATGAAACAATCCAATTTCCATACAAATGGCTTCTGCTGTCGACTTATAATCTCCTGTTATCACCATAACTTCTATTCCCGCTCCGTGACATTCTTCAATCGCGAATTTCACTTCTTCACGAGGCGGATCCTGTAAATTTATTAGAATTAAATTGCAGATCCTAGTACTTGATTTCAGATAAGATTATGAGATCATGAGTCATGACTGACTTACCCTTAGACCAACCACCCCAACAAAAATTAGGTCAGTTTCAATAGAACTATAGCAAGTCGGGTCGACCAGTTTCTTGTGGCTCGGGTGGTGTTCGCCATTATAATCAGAAAGTTCACCAAGATCTTCCTTGTAAGCTAAACCCAAACACCGTAACCCCTTTGAACTCATTTCCACATGTCTTGAAAGCAATAGCTGTCTACAAGGTTCGTCCATCTCTACAACACACCCGTCTGCAAGTTGAACGTGTGAACTACGGTCAAGTACACTCTCGACCGCACCCTGATTCAAGTAACAAACGTTAATTCTTGAAATGTAAAATCGTCCAAAATCTTAATTCATGAACGGGTCAATTCAAGTTTTGGGTCAACCCAACCCGTTTCAACACACGCCATTATGAGTTTATCATCTTTGACCGGCCAATTTTACCTTGACAAGCAATCGGTTATGTCCATCTGGCTCACGGACAATAACACTCATGGACTTACGAATCCGGTCCAACTCTAATGTGCCAACCCGCTTCGATCTTTTAGTCCACCAGTCGCAACACCCTACACTCCATAAAAAATTATCTAAAAAAACATTTACAGGTAATAGTACAAGTGTTAAGAAATCATATAACAAAGTTTGGAACTTGCCTAACTTAACACTGTTGTTATCAATCAGATAGTTCGCCATAATCTGCAACCCGCGGATCTTTTTACGGGCCTTAACATCAGGAACTCCCATTTTTTCTACCAGAACTTTTAAAGCAGCTTCAGTAGGCAAACCGGTAACCTTAAAAACACGACCGTCATGATAAACACCAGCATCGTTACAAACAGCGCATATTTCAGCTACAGCTTGCAAATTAGCATCCATATTGAAACAGCTCCAATCAACAATACCGCCATCTTTAGGATCATAAGTTGTCCCTTCCACATGAAACATCCTTGGAGCCGTCTTTTTCCCACCAAACGTTAAAATCTCCGTCACAGACATTTGGTTGGTAGTTAACGTGCCTGTTTTATCGGAGCAGATCACAGTTGTGCACCCTAACGTCTCAACGCTAGCAAGTTTCCTCATGATTGCATTCTTTTGTGCCATTTTTCTTGTACCCAGAGCTAAACAAGTTGTGATCACTGCTGGAAGACCTTCAGGAATCGCAGCTACTGCTAGTGCAACCGCGGTTTTAAAATAATAAGTGCATTTTTCAAAAGAGAATTGAATATTTGTTGGCCACCCGTTAACCGTTTCCCATGTAAGAAAATATTTGTAGTTGATAGCCCAAACTGCAAGACACACGAAACCAATCACCGTCGTTAGATTGTTCCCAAATTCATCAAGCTTTTTCTTCAACGGCGTATCAGATTCTTCCATGGAAGCTTCGTGTATTTGTTTCTGTATTTCCCCGATCTCTGAACGCATCCCTGTGTTCACAACAATGCATATACAGCTTCCATTTACAATCGTCGTCCCACCAAACACCATGTTATCTTTAGCCTGCAAATCACAATCCTTAACTAAAACAGGCTGAGTTCCTTTCAAAACAGGAACAGATTCACCTGTTAAAGAACTCTGTTCAACTCGTAAAGTTGATGTTTTTAGAACTGCAACTCTCATATCTGCTGGGACTTTATCGCCTACACGCAACTCCACAATATCTCCAGGAACAAGCTCTCTAGCAGGCAAATCAGGGATCAAATACCCATCTCTCATAGCCTTACAAGACTCACATTGCATCTCTGTTAAAGCTTTGAGGGCCTTTTCGGCATTACTTTCTTGCCAAACGCCCACAAAAGCGTTTAAAATGAGGATCAAAACAATCACCACAGGTTCAACATATGCTTCAAATCTAGATTCTTTAGTTTCTTTACGTTCAAAGTACGCAAGAACAAACGAAATGAAGGCTGCAACGAGAAGGATTTTGACAAGCATATCATCAAACTGTTCAAATACAAGTTGCCATAACGGTTTTCCTTTTTCTTTTTTAAGTTCATTAAACCCATGAATTTCATGTTGTTTCTCTACATCATATGAAGATAAACCCTTTTCAAGCTTCACATTATAAGCTTTCAAGCATTCTTCCACTGATTTTGACCAAGCAGGAAATGGTTTTTCATCCATCATTTTCTTGAATCCTTAACTTGAAATTAAACCTACACAAAAGTAAGTCAATCCTTAACTCATTTAGTTTTTGTGATAAAACGGCGAACCAATACGCGTCCTTTAAACATACTTCTAAATTTACACTAACGTCCACTATTAGACACACAAACTAGAACCCACACCCACTTTGGGACACCTTTAGTGCGTTAAAGCCCTTAATTCATTTAGTTTTTGTTTTACAACGATTAACTCACACGCCGTTTAAACATACTTATGTAGTTATGTAATTACATCAATGTCCACTGTGGACTAGTACCCTCACCCACTTAGACCACCCGTAGTGGCAAAGAATTTGGGGGTGAAAATGCCCTCAAACGCCAGAACACCTCCCCCGGTGCGTTATCCTTCCAAAATTGCTTTTGGCATGGAAAAACACACACCGGATTTTGGCGTTTTGAGACCTCGTTTTTTGTTGAGCCAATCAAGTGTGGGGAGGGGCGTTTTGGACCTTCACCACTACGTGTGGTCTTAGGACACCTTTGCTACACACTAGGCTAAAAGCCCGTAATTCATTTAGTTTTTTGTTATAGAACCGCTAACTCATACACCCATTAAATTTAAAACTACTTTTAAATTTACACCAAATTCCTCAACCACTTGGAGTGAAACATTTTCACTACACAACACCTTGACACCGCTAGACTAGAAGCACTTAATTCATAACTAAGCTCTCATGATGACAAAAACCCTTGAGATTTTACATAAATTTAAATGGAGAACATGAACAATTAAGCACAAAAAAAAACCTTAATTGTTCCAAATTAAAGACCCAAAACAAATACCAAGCATTTCAAAAGGCAGTTAAAAAAATGAAATTACCTTTGAAGCAGAAGAGAGTGGAGAAGATGGTGGCTTTAAAAGAAAGCAATGAAGAATGCTTAAATTATACTAGTGAAGAAAAGGAAGAGATATGGTTGGGAAGATTCTTCAAGGAAATTTCCAAATCAAAAGTCATTTGAATAAAAAGCACTGAGAATCTTGAGTCTAGTTCGTTTGTTTTACTCCCTCCGTCCCATTAGAAGTGTCCATATTCCCTTTTTTATTTGTCCCATTTCATATGTCCACTTTAAAAAATTATTAGCCAACTTCCAAATTTACCCTTAAAAACCCAACTAAAATAAACAAAGAATATGATGGACCCACATATGACAAGGGTATTATTGTCATTTGGCAAACAAAAAAAGCAATCATTTAATGTGCCTAAAACTTTGTGTTTTTCAAACTAAGACACTTCTAATGGGACGGAGGGAGTATTTAGTATTTTATGTTTGCTTTGTTCCTAGATTTTGTTGGGTGGTTTTATCCATTTAGGAGAGAATACTTTACACGGTTTGCAGTTGATGTTTGTAACCACCAGTAGCAGCAGTTTCTCTCTAACTATTCTCCATTTACATATTTGACCCTCTAAGACCTTTTTTTTTATTTACATTTTTGCTTTAATTTCATTTAGACCCTAAACGTTTTAAATATAACACGTGACGTATTCGAATTAATATAAAATATTTTATATTAAAAAAGTTGAAGAAAATATCTGTTAAATGTCATTTTCGTCCTTAAGGTTTGGTCATTTTTACGAGTTTCATCAAAAAGTTTATTTTTACTCATATGGGTCCTCAAGGTTTCAATATCTTGTCATTTCCATCCAACTCGTTAACTCCATCCATTTTTTTTCTTTTAACTTTTTTATAAAAAGACAAAAATACCTTACTTAATAATGAAAAACTCAAAAACTGCAATTACAAGGTGGTTAATGAAAATTAAACATCAAAACACACTCTAGTTTCTATAAACAAACACAAACGAGTAGACATTCTTCCCGTTTGCTAGTTTTTATCGTCTCTCTTTCTTTGTCTCACCATCACGAATCCTTATTCTTCCCTACATATAGGGTGTTTGGGATTGCATTTTGAATATGATTTTAGATTATTGCGTTTTGAAAACGCAGATAATCAGTTTTTAGTGTTTAGGAATTGGGATTGCGTTTTGAAAACACAGATAATCAGATTTTTAGGCTACCAAAACGCAATAATCTATACGCAGCTACTTTTCCAAAACGCATAATCTGTTTTGAATAATCAATCCCAAACACCACCATAATCTCATCAATCCATTCATTTCATCATTATATCTCCGTGAACGATTAATATCCGTCATAGCAGCTCAAGAACAAGAAAAAGTTCAAAATAAATTAGACGGTAAATGTTACAATTCAGAGAATATTCCGGCAATTCATCACCGGAAACAAAACAAAACCAATCCGACGGAGCTGCTTTAAACTCCTATAAGATTGATAAAAACCTTCGGACTAATCCTCAACTTCATCCTCGTTCTGTGCCACATCAACGACGTATTATTTCTAATCAATTGTTTTATCACACGCCTGTAGTAGATACTACTACTCCCGGCGGTGGTGATTTGAGTAAGAAATGGAGATTCAGTCGGGTTTTCTCGTTCATGAATATTTTCAGATCTAGGAATCGGAAGTCGGTTGATTCGGTTATTGTTACGGTTATGGATCCTAGGGTTTCAAATTCAACATTCCGGTGACATCGATATCGATGAATGTCACCGGTGAGAGACTCAAATGCTGGTGAATTTAACTAATAGTTATGTTTGTGTAATTAAGATTAAAGCGTTCAGAACACCTCCATTGTTTGATGTGGTGGTTAAAGGTGGTAGTTGGCTGGGGTGATTGTCAGCAGTGATGGTGGCCGGTTGTTTTGGTTAAGGGGTTTTGGTTAATTAGGGTTTCGTTTAGTTTGAAAGAGGGAAGAAGAATAATTGGTAATGAAAAGTGGTTTAAATAGGGTGGGAGTTAAAAAAGAAAAGAATTGATAACTTTGCCCTTGGCTTAACTGACATTGACTAACGAGGTTAACGAGTTGGACGAAACCAGCAAGATTTTGAAACCTTGAGGACCCAGATGAGAAAAAATAAACCTATGGATGAAACTCGCAAAAATGACATGATTATTTCAATAAAACTTTCCTCCGAAAATGAAAGGAAGTGGAAGAAAGAAAAAGGAAAACAAATAAAAGGTTTTTCATTTACTATTTTATCCTTATACTTAAACTATTATAATACACAATAATGGGTGTATAAATGTAGGGTTAGGATCAAATACACAGTGAAAGAAAAATTAGGAAGTCGTAGGAAGGGTATCAAACGAACTCCGATTGAACTCATTCAAGCGACATTGAAACCGTCTTATCGAACCCTACGAAGTTAGTTTTTAGGTCTTCGTTTTTTGGTGTTTTAGCTTGTAGTTTTTAGAATATGCGTTATATCATTGTGTTTTTTATGTATCATTGTGTCTTTTTCCTATTTTCATCATTGTGTCATTTTCTCAATTCATTGTGCCTTTTTTCTTCAGTATTGTGTTATATTTGTTGGTACTATATTATATTTTGTGGCTTATTGTGTCATATTTCACGATCTATTGTGTTTTTTGAATCACTCTCAACCTTCTCATTTTTATTACATTGTGTACAATAACTTGACTCTATAAATGTAATATTAAACTTTTTTTTATCTTCCTTTCAACTCGGGAACAAATAAAGTATTTACTTTCTTTCTTTTTTTTCCTGCAAACTCGGGAACACGAAATGAAGTTATATTTTTTTTCCCTCTGTATATAAAAGAAGGGTAAAGGTAGTTGAGATGGAGTGGTAAGAAATCTGGAGAAAGAGTAGGTGATTGAAAACCGCCTGCAACTGCTCTTTTAAAAAGATAGCTACCAAATTTTTGAAGTAACCACGTAGTTATTGTGGTCTAGATTTACCCTCAGAAAAACCACCCAATATGGACGGCTGAGATTAGATGTAAAACAATTTTTTTAGGCTTAAAATAGCAGTTTTGATGTGGTGAACAATAGTATAATAATTTGGATCTTTATCAAAATTCTTCCTAGGCAACTCTAGCTTGAACAAACTTGGATGCAGCCATTTGAAGAATTCAGTGCAGTTATCTAAATCGATAATATGCTTATTTTGTATAGTACATTACTACATTTGTACATCATCAAGTCACATAATTATATAACCAACTTAACCAAAGGGAATCAGATCTTTTGGAACATGAAAGAAAATTGGCATTAAAAATTGAAGAAATAATCTGAAAAAACATTAAAAAAAACACCTTTGAATTCATTATTTCCTTTCATTGTGTTCAAAAGCTTCAACCACCGAAGTAAATTCCTGCTCAATCTTCTTCAAAAATCCACCTGCAGCATTAACATTCCAATAATGCCCATATTGAATCATTGGATCTTTATTATTATCCAGAAAATACAAAATCATCACTGCAACTACTGAACCAACAAGCATCGGAATCGGACCAAATATCCATAACAGCAAAGTGGTGGCAAAGTAGAGTGCTCGCAATCCAAGTGCCCAGAAGTTGCTGCCTTTTAAGACCGCCTTCTGGATGCTATCGACCGGAACATCATCGGTGGGCATGCTTATTAGGAAACACCCATGAACATTGTGCCTTGTGGTTTGTACAAAACAAGCAAAGGCAAGTAAAAAGCAAGACAATATCGCTGAGTACTTGATGGTAGTTGTTGATCGACTGGTGTCCCCTAACATATTGAAACTTTTTGCGATTTCGTTAGAAGGGTTTCCGAGTAAAGCTCCGATCAGAGAACACAAAAGCAGAGAGATTGAACTCAGGGAAGTTGACGCTGACAAATGGCCGTTAAGAACAGATACAGCAAACCCTCTATCTTTAGGTTCAAGCTGCATGCAGATGATGTAACTTGGTTTTTATTGTGGAATGATATGTTATAATAATAATAATAATAATAATAATAATAATAATAATAATAATAATAATAATAATAATAATAATAATAACAACGAAACGCCAGGTTGGAGGCACAACTTGTTGCGCGTCTACCGTCCATCCGCATGTAATTGCCATTTTATTAATGAGAACGAAATTATTTATCAAATTCTTCTTTGTCATTTCATTAACTAATTATGGATTGCTTAAATACAATTCATGCAAACTTAATTTAAAAAAAAAAGGAAATTAACATGGGATAATATTAATGCAGGAGACTTAATGGAGAACATCTGGCCTAAACAAAACAATGCAATATAAATGTAAACGTGTTCATAAATTCTAAACGTGACATAGGTTGCAAGGGAAACACGGGGTCTAATGGGTCAAGGCGGATAGTCCGCGTTAAAATTTGCCTGGTGTACCGTTCCCTTTACCAAAAAAATAATAATTAAAATCTATAAACAATTTGGTTACAAGAGGCTTACGAGAAGCATTTTTTCAACCCAGGCCTTCTTGTTATGATTCTCGTAGCCGATTGCGGTGAGATCGGGACGCTTATGGTATCTGTGGAGAAGGAAGAGATGATAGATGCACATGATCAATAATCCTAATGGCACCAAGATCAGATCTAGGTGTTCTTTCTTCCATTGCCCCCCCATAATATATTTTTTTTCTTTGAGGGGATGGAGAATGGAGGAGGAGTTTGATCATTAATGTTAGCATGATTATGGTTTATAAGTAAACGGGTTTGTTAAATTACGAAAATGGCCTGACTTGTTCAATAATATATTTTTGTTCCATTTATTTTGGTACACAATACAATGCTAGATTCTTTCAACCACTCCTTCAAGGTCAAAACAAAAGAAAACAATACCACTCTTGTTTTTAAGAATAATTTGAATAAGAAAGTCGTCGTCATCATCCTACTCACTTAATCCCACCTGTAGCAAAGCTAAGGTAGGGTCTAAGAAGGGTAAGATGTAGACAGCCTTACCTCTACCCCTAAGAATAGAGAGGCTGCTTCCAGTGAGACCCCCGGCTCGATGTGGTTTAGTATCAAGCCTTGGACATAAGGCACATAACATTTAGCAATCGGGACAAACCCGATCGGTGCATGTACCCCTTTGTCTTTTCGCTATCAACGCCACCACATGATGCATGATTAACCGTCCGTCGTTTTTAACGTTATTTTCACAAAAGTAGTAAAATAACCTTAAAAAAGTGCAACTTTACTTTTGCCCACCAAGGGCCGCACATATATACATTATATGCACACACCGTAAGTGGGGCGAAATAAAGAGTGAAACTAGACGGGTGTGACGAAAATAATTGAAACTAGGTAGTTTGCTGAATGAATCAAAGGAATTGAACTTTAAAATCACGAAAACTGTAGCTCAATTATAATCGAATCGAATCTAATGATGTCTAGCTCGCTGATTTATATTGTCTTTCCTGAAGTTCACGATCTATAAGGCTAACTTGCTTGAAGTTCGCTGATCTATTCAACAAACTTACAAAGTTCGCTATTCGGTTCAACAATCTTGCCTAGTTCGCTATTCCATTCGGAAATCTTCATTCATGTTTGCTATTTGGTTCAACAATCTTGCCAAGTCCGGTTCGGTTCTGATAATAATACAATTTTGGGTCTAGCTTTACAACGACCATTTTTTATTTTATTTTTTATCCATTACTAGATTATACCCCGGGAACGTCCCGGGTTGAAAAATCTAATATGACATATTAATTTTAATTATGAAATAGAATGATGCGCTTTACAGTTACATGCATGAAAGCTTCGGGTAACAGCTAACCTAAAACAATTAAAAATATTTCTCCAATGTTAACGCCTAACCTTAAACAATGTATGACTCTAATATTAATATCTAACCTAAAACAATGTATTACTCCAATGCTAACGCATGTTGAAAATAGAATTCATATTTACTGATTTGAGCATAATTAGTGACTTGCCTATACATGATTAATGATTTACCTGAACGCTTTGTGTTTTTTTTTCCTGTTTTAAACAAAACCCAACAAAAAATAGTCGTTTTTTTTCTCCGTTTTTATATAGCACTATGGTACTCGTTGGAAAGATAATAAAACACTCGTTAATTTGGTGTAATTTTTTTCTTTAAAAAATCTTTTTTTTTTTTGGTCTTTGTAATTGCATATTTCATTAAACACATAACCGTGAAAAAATTACATTAAGATAGCGGGCAGGCGGGCAACAAGCTGCGCCGCCAACCCCTTCTGAATGGCAAACCCTAACCTGCTAAAAACGAACCCATTCCCTCGTGGCGCCGAGACATTGCTATGAATAACCCGTTGGACTCTGTTCAGGAAACGGATGGCTTCCGGTGCCATGGAGCCAAAGGTATCATAAGAGACAAAAATTATGGGAGGAAACATAAGAGACAAAAATCTCGTATATAAAAAATATTAACGTTTAAAAATTATGGGAGGAAACATAAGAGACAAAAATCTAATTTTGTTTTTAAATTATTTTTTTCCTAAAATATCTCAATGCCCACATGGGATGACACATGGCACACTCAATGAGAAGAATGCCTCTTTAAATGTCATGTCATTAAAATTGCTTTCTTTTATTATATGTATAGATTAGTCTCATTCAATAAAAACAAAAATTACATCACAATAATAGTCAGACAAGCCAAAAATTGCGCCGTCACTCCTTTCTGTACGGCAAGCCCTAGTCTAGCGAAAACAAACAAACCCTTGCCCGGCCGGGTGGAGATGCCCATAGATCAACGGTGGAGATGCATGGTTGATAATAATCAACATCCCTTTTCCTTTATAAAATCGTCAATCCCCCCTCATTTCACCCAAACTGATTTCGTGTTTCTGCGTCTAGGTTTTCCTCTCGATACAACAACGGTAAATTGTTAAATCTTTCATTTGTTTTTTTCTTATGTTTATTAATGTTTTTCGATCAACGACTGATTATTTGTACCAACAGTTGGTGTGAAGTGAAGATGATAAGGCCAGTTTTCGTCGGGAACTTCGAGTACGAGACTCGACAATCCGATCTGCAACGATTGTTTGGCAAATATGGCACCGTTCAACGCGTTGATATTAAATCTGGTATCTTTCTTCACTATATCGTTTATCTATATATCCTTTTTTCGAATACTTATTCATACCCTTGTGTTGTGTCTCAAACTTTGTTCCGTTTTAAAAGATTGCTCATATAAAAGTTTACAAGTTAGGCTTCTGTGGTTACTGGTTAGGTCTGTTTGTGTGTTTGATTGTTTATGATCTTGTGGATTCTAATGCTTTGTGTGTGTGTGTGTGTATATATCATCTTATTGAGTTTTGTTCAAGTTTCCAAAGAAACTACATAAACCTTTTTTTTGTGCTTAAAGCGACGAGGTCTAAAACCTAGGCGCAAAGCGGGGCATTTCGTACCTGCGCAATACGATTATATAATTTTGTTAATGTATCTCACAGCGTTTTATCTTCCCCTACCCAATATATAGCTATAATAAGGTTTTTATATGATTTTACCTACATCGTATAGCATAAAAACGCCGCAGCTCCAATAGGTCGTCGTGCGCCTTAGGCTCGCTTTTTAAAACCCAGATATGTGATTATTCATAATGTAGTACATGGCTTGCTTGGTTCAGTTACAGTTGTATGTTAGGTTATAATGTACAGTAAAAACACCGAATTGTGAAAACTGATGCCCACCTACTTTTGCAGTGCATATGTTGGGACATGAATACTTGTGGGAAATAGTGGGCACATCCGAATTAGGAATAGTTTGGTGACAGCGTTTGTTTTTAAGTGTTTGTTTTGACGCAGGAACACAATCTACTACTAATGGATAAAAGAGCTTGTATCTTGGCTCGCCAACTTCTGTGCATATAATACTGCCTACCTGTTCTCCTTCTACTTACTGATGCAATCCTTCTACATTTCATTCCCTTGTTCATCTCATTCATTTTCATCATTGCATGCCATTTAAAAGGATTTTCATTGTGGGATGATCTACATCATGTCATGCCTATTGCCTTCTATGACTTATCCTAAGGGATTCATGTTCTATCCTGCCATGTCTTCCATTTCTGAACACATGCTACTGTCTAAACGGTGAAGCATTCTTAGCACTTGAGACATGGATTTAGTCGTATATTGTTCTATCATCATGATTTACTTGATCTAGCAAGGCCTCTCTACAATCTACATTCCATTTTTCATCAGCTGTTCTCGTATTTGCAGGTTTTGTAAATTTATTTAGTTAGCGTGAGAAGAAAGCTCTTATTGTTGAGATGCATGCTACTTGTGCAATCTAATAATCCACTTGTTTAATATTTCTTTTTAGATTGCTTACCTTTTTGCTCCTTGTAGGATATGCTTTTGTTTACTTTGAGGATGAACGTGATGCTGAAGATGCAATTCATGCTCTTGATAATACCCCGTTTGGGCATGACAAACGCAGGCTGTCTGTGGAATGGGCTCGGGTATGTCTGGATCTTTATCATATCTTGACTTATGGTATTAGTTTAACACAAAGAATCTTGACCTGGAAATGCCATGTGACAGGGTGAGCGTGGCCGACACCGTGATGGGTCAAAGTCAGTGGCCAACCAGAGACCAACTAAAACACTGTTTATTATAAACTTTGATCCGGTTCACACAAGGGTCCGTGATATTGAGAAGCACTTTGAGCCTTATGGAAACATTCTTCATGTTCGCATAAGGCGCAACTTTGCATTTGTGCAGTTTGAAACACAAGAAGAGGCAACAACAGCTCTTGAGCGTACACACATGACGTTTGTATCTCGTCTTTCCTTTTCTTGTTTTACGCTCTCAAATATCACAATATATTATTTTTCTTTTTTGCAGCAAGATATTGGACAGGGTGGTATCAGTGGAGTATGCCCTGAGGGATGACAGTGAGAGAGGCCCTCGCTCAATGTCTCCTAGAAGAGATTATGGTCGGCGTGGTGATAGTCCTTATAGGTCACCAAGTCCTTACAGGAGAAGTAGACCAAGTCCTGATTATGGTCGGGCCCACAGCCCTGTGTACGATAGGTACAATGGGCCATCCTATGACAGACCAAGGAGCCCTGCTTATGGGAGATACCGCAGGTAATGTTTTCTTGGTGTGTATGTGATAAAGTTGGCGATTGGGATTAAGAAGAGTTGTTTGCTAAGCTTTGTTTTTGCTTTTTACAGCCGATCGCCTGTTCGAAGGTCTAGAACTTGAGAGTGCAGATATTGGTTTCCTGGCTAGTGGCTTGATATTAATATTTGATTCTGTTAGTCTGCAGTAGTTTTATGTCATACTATGTGGCGTTTATGGAACTGTTTGGTTAGGTTAGTGTTTGAACTTTGCAGTGGCATATTGTGGAACATTCTGGAGTTTGTGGTTGGATAGTAACGGTACTTGTACCTCTTTTATTCTGTTCCAATTTAATTTGATCATGTCTAATTCATAGTACTACTGTATTAGAGTAAATTGGAATGTCCGATCGGGTCATGTAATGGATTCCCGTCAAGCATTCTGGTTAAATATGAGTTCTAAGCAAGGTATTTAAGCTCAAATCAAATCATTTTTCAAAGAGGAAATCATGATTATTTTATTTTTTTTGAGAATGAATACAGCATGTATTCATTGTATACAAAGTTGCAAACTACACCATTCGAACTTAGAAGTATACAAAAACATGACATTTGATTGTGTCCAAATGATACATTTAGTACGGTGAAAATATCATTAACTTGGAGACATGACCAAATGTTATGTTATATTTTTCTAAGAAGAAATCATGATAATATATAATACATTTCAAAACAGTGGATACATACAGTTTTGTTAATTAACTTTTATAGTTTTGAAAGTTTTCCTGCTGTTTAGATATGGCCAAATAGATTGAACATGATTTTAACTATTCACTGATTTTAATTTATACTCTAAATGAAAGTCTAAAATACATCATTATTATCGACCAGTAATATGCTTGACACGTATCAATGCTTGAGATGGAGATTTCCTTCGGATAAATACTATGTCATAAGAATTTTTTTTAACAAAATTTCATTATCAAAATGAAAATCAGCTTAGCAAAATGAAAACAGCCGAGGAACACACCAAAGGTACAAATAGTGAAATAGTCCAAGTTATATTTTATCAATAACTGCCATCATAACTACACCAATAATTCCAGTCAATTCAGTTTCGTCTAGCTCTGTTTTTAACCCAAAGAAAAAAGTTACTTTTAATCTCAATGATTGTCTTTGATATACTTGGAGGTAAAGCGTTGAATATCAGATCATTCCGCGCTCGCCATATGTTCCAAATGGTGGTGAGGAAAATAGCTTTGACTTGGAACATGTTACCGAAGCAAGCTTCTAGGTATTCCATACAGTGGCGAAGCTTGACCCGAAGGTTCGGGGGGTCGGAAGTCACTAGTTTCGGGGGGTCGAAAACCTGTTTCGGGGGGTCAAAACCTTATATTTCCAAAATTTTCTAAATACTATATAATCGGAACTTCTGCGCAAAAATTTGGGTAGGGGGGGGGGGGGGGCGGCCGCCCCTCCCCGCCCCAACTAAGCCCCTGATTCCATACGGTCAGAAAGATCTCCACTATGAGGCATTGGGATTTTGGTCCATAGAAAAACCACTGACCAGATTAATGAAGCAAAAGAACAGTCATTAAAGAGATGGCTTGGGGTTTCGTCCTGAAGGCCGCATAAGGGGCAGAGACTAGATGCAATGTTTAAACATCTTCTAACCATATTGAGCTTTGTGGGAATTCTGTACATAATCACTCTCTAGCCAAAGAAGTCCACCTTGATTGGAAGAGAATTATTAGATTTTTAAAATCTAACAGATCAAAAAGGTTTCGTGGTGTAGTTGGTTATCACGTCAGTCTAACACACTGAAGGTCTCCGGTTCGAACCCGGGCGAAGCCATATTTTTTCTACCCCCATTCTTTTCCGGTTACTCTTCTTTTCCACACCCCTCATTTTCTATTTTAGAAGACTGTTGGCAGAAGGCATGTTTGTTCAGTTGTTACCATTCGTGCAACGTCTGAAATGCAGCTTATGCTATTATGAAAAGGCTGTAATTGTAAATGATTTGTGTATTCAAGATCAGTGTTTTATGGGATGCAAGACTTTTTGCCGTTCTTCGATATTTTGATATCCCTAGACGGGCCAGTTTAGAAACTGGCTTATAAAATGATAGATTACTTATTTAATAGGAGTTGCAAATGGAAGTCTGGAGACACTATCGAAAAGACACAATAATAATGTTTATGGTGTCATACTTTATTCCAATAAATAAGTCAAAAATAGAGTTACCTTACAGTTGACTTTGTTGGTGGTTTGAGTGATACTCCGGTCAAGGCCATGTTGAAATATGTCAATTTCATTCATCCAAAAAGACATTATTTTTTTCGCTTTGTTTACAAGTATATAATAATGGATTTGTTTATAAAGTAACCCATGTTTAATTTTCATTACGAACAGCATGATTGGAGCCATCATTGAATTTAATTTATTTTTGTCAAGAATGAGGTCCTGTGAATTTTTTTTACGGACTTGACGGCGGGAAGATCTACTCTACGCCCAGCGGATGTGCTTATCTTTGGCTGGGCCGGTGGAAAATACGTTTGTGTGGACCTTACGGGTGTTTCCCCTATGGCCGGTTTTCGTTATAATGGTTTTGTGGCTAGGAAAACAATCATGAGGGCAGAGTTGAAGAAAGTCGAAAACATGCCAGTGCTTGTGAAGATAATCAACATATCTTTGTTCCCTTGGCCTTTGTTATCTTTGGTTTGTTGGCGTCGGAAGCTATCCGTTTATTGACCAGAGTCCGACGGGTTGTCCACGACAATATTTCTACCTCAAAGGAACATGGGGTTGTTTTTAGTAGACATGGATTTGCAATCCAAAAAGGGGTGACAATGAAACTTGTTTCCCGCCTGTTTGCTATCTTACTGTAATTTGTCAGTTATAAAACAAAAAGTTTGTGATTCATTTTTGTCAAAAGAAATAAATGAGCTATATCCACACATGCCACACCCCCTTGTATTCCTGTAATATAATCTTACACCGTCATCATTGAACAACCGTTTGCAGTAGTTTATATCAAGGTATTTAGGAAATATACACTCTCTAATTAGAAAGCATACACCCTGACCCACATCACACATCAATAAGAGACTATCACATACCCCAGAATGTGATGTCACATAGTGTATGAAACCTATAGACCCCTTCCCTTGAATTTCAAACATCGATTTGCGTTTCTAAAAAAACCATCTATACGTCTATATATTAAATGAATTTCTAAACAATCGTTTGATAACGTAAAATAGAAGACTAGAAAGTAAGGTTAGGGGTATATCATGACCCAACAAAAAATATCGCATTAAATTGAAATATACTTAGGGACAAGACTTATGGACTATAAGGTCTTGGGTTCGAATCTTATAAAGGGGTTTTCTCATACTTATGAGTTTCCTTCTGAATTGGTGACTTGGTAGTGAAATATAATCACGTGGTAACATTGATGACACGATGATACTCCAGTAATCCGTGAGTGATTCCAATTGACCGTTAAAAAAATGAAATACTTATTACATGTCATTCTAATGTGACTTTATAGTTTTTGAATTGGGGGCTTTGTTTGACATAATGTAAACGATGCATTAAAGTTGCATCTCTCTCCGGATTTCTCTAATCCAATCCTTGATGAACACCAACTCCAATCGCCATCATATAACTGCCATCATAATCTATATCTTTTCAATTTATGTAATTTGCCCCTTTTATTTATATATATAAAAAACAAAACAAAACCCTAGTGTAGTGCTACGTTGATTAGAAGCAGAGAAAGATATGGGGCTTCTTTCGAACAGAGTAAAAAGGAGTGAAGTTACAGCAGGTGATCATATCTACACTTACAGAGCTGTCTTTGCTTACTCCCATCATGGTATATCTATATCTATCCTCTTTCTCTGTGTTTTTATTTTAATGCAATTTGCAATGTAGGTTTAATCCATCAAATACGTTCAATTTGCAAATTGCTACTAACATTCCTCTTAACCCTAATTTTATTAATAGTCTTAGCAATTACATTCCTAAATCACGTTAATCCTATGTTTGATTGTTAATTGTTGCTAATTTTAGTCTTATCAACATGACTAGTGGTATCGGATTGCCTTGTCGATAAGTTTAATTTTAGTTTACTAATCGAGTTAGGTCATGAAGAAATCTGCAAGGAAAAAAAAAATCCTAAATCCGCCATTACGGTTTCATAAGTTTTCCCAATATAGACATTTAATTTCAAAATGTTGAAAAGTACATTTGAAAAGGATATATGTATGGTATTTCGAATCGGTGATTGCAGACTACAAGTTTTCCAGTGCTTGAATTGACGTCAGATTGTTCAGTTTGAGTTGGGTCGGGTCACATAAATAACGATGAATTGTCTTTATAACCAGTAAAATTAAGATCTAAAATGAGGGTTTTGAGGTGACCATGACTATGAAAAGGTTTTGTACCCTTCAATAATAATTTAGAATGAACAAGTTAAAGACTTACATGAGTTCATACTTGTTTTTTTCCTTACATTATGCAGTTAGTTAGAAAACCGTATATAGTATAGTAGGTCACTGTCCATGACGGTGATTTTCTACATGCAGGTATCTTTGTTGGAGGTAATAAAGTGGTCCATTTTACCCGTGACTGTGAGACGGGTTCTGGTGATGAAAGGTCTGAACTACCTTCTTCATGCACAACATATCCTGACTGTGGTTTTAGACAACCTAAAAGTGGAGTTGTCCTGTCCTGCTTAGATTGTTTTCTATGTAACGGGGTCCTCTACCGCTTCGAATATGGAGTTACCCCAACCATCTTCCTTGCAAAAGTACGAGGTGGCACTTGCACCACTGCCACATCAGACGGTCCTGACACAGTCATCCACCGAGCCATGTATCTGCTTCAAAACGGATTTGGGAACTATGATGTGTTTCAGAACAACTGTGAGGATTTTGCTTTGTATTGCAAGACTGGGATACTGATGGTTGAGAAGTTGGGACTTGGAAGAAGTGGTCAGGCTTCTTCTATGATTGGTGCACCACTGGCCACTCTTCTTGCATCCCCTTTGAAACTGCTGATCCCGAGCACGGTTTGTGTTGCTACGGTGACAGCTGGCATGTATTGCATAAGCAGATATGCTACTGATATTGGAGTCAGAACTGATGTTGTTAAGGTAGCAGTGGAAGATCTGGCTGTCAATCTTGGCTGGATGGATGGTCTACAAGAAGCATTTCAAGAAAATGAAGCTTCAAGCGCGAACAATAATCAAGTAATTAATCTTGATTAACCACACGTTTTATCCGAGTTTTTAAGGAATTTATTTGTTTGTCTATTAATTGATTCTGAGAACAAGATTGACCTGCTGCAAAATGTGATATATCAGTCATTCAAGGCGATTATTTTTGCTTGAAAATGTACGTATTCCAACGGTTTTGCCCAAATGAAAGCTGGTTACCTTTTGCACATGTCTACTTAAACCCTTTGAAGGGTGCATCATCTTGACCAGGCTGCATGATCTACAAAAGAAATTGAAGCTTCAAGCTTAAACACTAATCAAGTATCTAACCTTGATTAACCCAACATTATATGATTACTAAGGAATATAAGTTTTTGTGTCATTATAGATACTGAGAACAAGATTTATCTCTTGCAAAATGTGATATATCAGTCAATTAAGACGACTGATTTGGCTTGAGAAAGTGCATATTTAACAGTTTGCTCAAATGGAAGCCAGTGACATCTCTGTTTAGACCCTTTGAAGGGTGCATGATCTTGATCAGGCTGCAGGATGTTGACCAAACTTGAAGGTTGCATGATCCTGAAAGAGTGTTTTAAAAAAATAAATTCGTGATGTGCCCAAAAGGATTTCAGCATGTGTTTTACATCGATCAAAAACCACACAAATATAATACCGGTACTGGTTTCAATAATACCGGCATCGTCACGGTACAGACACGTGTATACATTATGGTATAAATTTTATGGCGAATTGTACCAACACCTACACGAATACGGGCATTGACATTAACATAACCGGTACCGACATTTCATTTTATGGGTTTTTATCGATGTGAAACATGTTTCGATCTTCTTTTAGGGATATCAAGGCTTTACTTTTTGGGTTTTCTCTTTTGATTGCTATACCGAGTGTCAGTACCGTACTAATAACGAACCAATAACGACTTAATTCCCTCCATATAACGAACTGAACCAATACTGACCACATTCTTGCCGCATCACGCTTCAGTGTTACCGCTATAACGCCCCGCCACCACCTAGTGGTGTTAATGTTAATAATCCAGTTTTTTATTGCATAATCAAGCACTATTTTATCCAACTAAAAAACTGAATTCTTTTATATCAAGTCACTTTCTAAACAAAACCAAACTAGCTGACAGTCTTATTTTATCTATACTTTTGTGTTAGTTTTGGTCAAATTTTGGATGTTCTGTTTGTTTGTTTCTAATCAAACTGAGTTCTTATCTCTTTTATAATTATACTTGATAGCTACATAGCGTATTTATTTATAATAATAAATATATAGGGGTGGTGATCGAAGTTGGGTGTTTTGATTTAAGGATTTATAATAATAAATAGCGGTATTAAATAATCCAAAGTTTTTTCCATTGACCAATAATAATCTGAACTTTAACGTCGGGCCAATAATAAACCTTTTTTTCTGACGTGGCATTAAAAAATAATAATTTCCAAGTCATCATGACAAGTCAGCTGCCACGTCATCATTTTTGTACACGTCAGCATGCCACGTCAGCATACACTAACCCAGTTAGTTCAGAGTTAACGGAGGTTCATTTTTGACACCCACATGTCCACTTGGGATTATCCTGGGCCAACGTTAAAGTTCAGATTATTATCGGCCAATGGCCCAAACTTTGGATTATTAAAATCCAATACCCCATTTTTTTTATAAAAGTTCAAAACTAGCCGTTGGCCAACGGTCATCTTTTCCTAGCCAGCCCACCCGAACAGGCTAGCGTGGGCTTGCTCGCGCTAACGTTCACACACATATGTTGTGGTTCACACGATCCACGTGAATTCGTTGATGACTCGCAGCTACTCGCTCGCGGACCACAACACGTAATCTTAACACGCTACATGACACATGGTTTTGTTTTGCCAAATTTATACCAGACAAAAAAAGAACAAACAAACGGTGTCGTGTCACTAGAAGTGGGAAAAGTGGATAATAACTGACCAGAAACAAAAAAAACACAAACTAAAAAATAAAATAATAAAAAAACAAACAAAGAGACCAAAAAAAAAATCATGGCTATGTAGGAGGTTTGAGAAGAAGGTTGAATACATCTTATTAGTTTGGCAGTCAGATCATAGCACCCCTATCAATCTTTGGTAAGATTCTTTACTTTCTATAAGTTTCTTTCACTCACTATGTGTAGTAACTGCTCTGTAGATGCTAACTGTTGCCTGATTTTGCTTTTACTACTAAATTTACCACTTACCCGTTAGTTCAATTAGCCTTTTTTTTATACATATACATCAGATCTTTCTTCACTATTCTTTTATTTTGCTAATTATATGATTGTTTCACTTTCATATTGCAAGATTTGTGATTAATATTTGTTCATAATATGCTCATCATCCAAATTGCATAAATATTTATGTGATGGTTCATTGTTGGTTTGATTATCCACCGTGTTTTGTTTATTTATTTATTTTGTGTTTAAATTAGGGAACTTTTTGAAGAAAAAACAGATATTGATGGAATGGCTGCAGCAGAAGCAAGAGCAGCATGGCAACGAACCGCTAACCGTTATTTTGTTCAAGAAGATGCAAAAAGGGCTCCTAAGTTAGCATGTGTTCCTCCTCCATCATCATCATCTTCATTGTCCAAACAAGTCGACACGAGACCTCCGACGAATGGGATTGCCGATTTTGCGCCTCCAGCAGCCAACTCGATGTACTCGAATCTCTCTCCGGATTCAAGATGGTGGCTTCAGGTGCAGCCTAACTTTATACACCCAAATGATTTGACTAATGAAAAAGTCAACATTTTAGAGTCCGAAAATTCTCATCAGTTTATCGACATTATGGATTGTCGGTCAACTGTCAACGTTGACCATTTAGGGGAAGAATCATATGAGTTTGTAGAGATGGATTCTGTTTGTAAAAAAGTGGATGACTTCAGTTTGGACTCTGATTTCGCTCATTGGATGGAGAGCGAAAAGAACCATGAGTTGCCTTGGTGGCGAATGACTGATAAAGATGACTTGGCGTCCTTTGTGGCGCAGAGATCACACAGTTTCATTGAGAATTGCGATTTACCTTCGCCTCGAAACACAAGTTTCAAGAGGGACAACTATGCTCATGATATATCCCTGCATAAAAAAGATGAAATCTCTACCTCTTTGGGGATTTCAATGACACAGAAACACCAATGTCAAAATCCAGCTAGCCCGAATGCCAGTTCAGGACCAGTCAGGTATACTGTCTTATGAAGTCAAACGGTTCATGTTTGACTTCTGTTGTAAATTCCGTGTTCTTTAGATTTCCATGAGAATGTTGATTATCATCATGAAGTTTTCTAGCAAACACTTGAAACCAGAATTTTTGTTCGAAAATTTTGCAGTATAGGACATGCGCGTATTGAACTCTTAGCAACAGCTGACTTTTGACCTCAAATTTTGACTTTTACTTTATTTGCTTTCTAAATCAGTCATTTAAGCCTACCGAGCAGCGACAACACAGTTCATGAAGGCCATGGAACTCCTGAGATGGATCCAAGCAAGCGTAAGCTTCTAGAAGCTCTCTGCCATTCTCAAACACGAGCACGAGAAGCAGAAACAGCAGCCAAACGAGCGTACGAGGAGAAAGAACACATTGTGAAGCTAATTTTCAAACAAGCATCTCAATTGTTTGCCTATAAACAATGGGTGTATATTTTACAACTTGAAAATCTTTATAACCAGATAAAAACCAGCAAGATCAAGCCTGTCTTTCCAGCTTCCCCATGGCACGTGCCCCACCGAAAAAATCGCAGAAATTTGCCAGTTAAGAAGAAAACACGAGAAGGACAAGGTCTTGGTGTTCCTAGTTGCAAACATGATATAGGTAAGTATGCTGTTGCTTTCGCTGTTGGATTAGGACTTGTTAGTGCAGGTTTGCTTCTTGGGTGGACCATAGGTTGGATGTTCGTCTAGTCATCGTAGCAGGTATGTTTGAAGCAATTCTAAAGCTTGGTGTACAAAGTTATTTTCGTGAAATGGCTAGGTAGCAGTATATAGTTTTGTAACGAGTTTGCAATTAAACTTTTGTGTTTGTTATGTGACATTATCCAAATTTATATCCACATGTTTCTATCAATTTCATAGTCAATGGTATTGTAGTTTGTAACTTTGTATCATCTAAACAAGCTATATTCAAGCTGTATTCATGTAGAACTCGTGAATAGAGATTCATTTTTGGGTTCATGTCAAACTCAACTCGTATATACATCGTTTAGCACCTTTACTTCAAACTCCTAACAATGTTCGGCCTTCACAATATTATTTTGAGATTCGAGTGGTATATCTATTTGTTAGATACTTAGATAGCCTTATTTTGCAAAGTTTATTTATGGGTTTGTTGTAAATGTCACCTGTAGTTGTTGACTTGCTGCGAACACTTCGGTTGCCATCCATCGTTACCAACCAACATAAAAGCAAATATTGCGGTTGAACTCATAAGTGTGTCTAGTTTGATCTAAACTCAGTTTGACTCGAACCTATTTTGAATTGTTGCCGTGTTACTGTTACCCTATCCTGAACCTAGGCATAATCAGCATGCAACCGCTACATCATCACTTTTTATCATGTCATCTAGTTTCACAATTCTAGACGATACAGAAAGTCATCTGATTCGATAAACAAATTTATTACGCAGAAAAATGATTAAAATGAATTCGATAATAATTTGCATTGGATTCGCCATGTAGATATAGCATTCGACACATAAAAGTTTGAATCAATCTTCTTCACAACTTCTCATATTCAATGTTCAGAGTACCGAGTATATCTCAACTGACTCTGATTCGAACCGACAGAACAAAAAGGACAATATACAGGACACAATACTAGCCAAAATGTGAATTTACCCTCCCATGAGATGGACAAACCTAGGATAAACTCTTATCACCTGGACACATCGGTAGCCATCCATCTTCAAAGCTGTATGAAACCGCAACCACAGATTGACCATACCATGAGCTAACTGGATCCACAACTCTTATTTGACTTGAGCTGACCTGACCCGAACTGACTCCATTGATTTGACCTGACCAGACCCAACCCGAACCGACTCCATTGTTGAACCACCCACACACTTGGGTTTGATCCTCCCCCTATCTTTGTATATGTGTTAATTTTAATAGTCAGCTGATGTTCATATGGAGTCGAATAATTGAAGAATATTTGTGTACATTGTTACTTGGATATATATTCATTTACATTTATCATCAAACTAAACAAATTTAAATATCCAGAAATACACTTGGTTTAAGGGTGTTGTTTAACTCATCCCAATTGCTACGGTGCAAGTTTCTTGTCATACATTAATTCACTATACATTAAAGTTGGCTGCAGTTTTTCTTATTCAGTTGATTCATACAAAATCTCCAATCATGCTGCAGTTTTCATTCAATTTAACAACACTAAAACTTATGTAGTCACGTTTCATGTTTTTATAAAGCAAATTTATGTTCAAACAATGCAATGTGCAACTGAAAATGAATAGATAATACATGACAACATAAATGAAAATTTCTTAACAATCCTATGATAAAATAACTAATCCTTGGAAGACGAAAGCATACCCGTCTTCTCTAAATAATACTCTTTTTGTAACCGTGACAACCCGTCAGCACCACCATAGTGTCAACTAGCAATTTGGTCCTAACCAGTTAGGACTGGTCAAACCCTCAACCATGTCATCAGCCATCTATTGGTTGTTACGATCTATGTTACCCGATTTGGTCAAAGGACAGTCCCGGCGCATGTGGCCCTCTTGGTGACAACCAAAGCACAGTCCCTTCATGTCTTTCTTTCTTGATCCATTTACTCTTTTCTGTTGACTTTTAGAATCTTCCTCATCCTTTAACATGTATACTAAATTATCCAGCGTTAAACACCCTTGTTGCATCAATTTTGCCTGAATATGTTTCCAAGAAGGCGGGAGTTTTGAAATAATAACACCAACATGAAACTTTTCATCAATGGTTGTCCCAGACGTACTGATAATATCTGCAATTCTGTGAAGCTCGTGAACTTGTTCAAGAACAGAAACGCCATCAACCATTTGAAAATTAATGTAATTGTTGACATGAGATGTTATTGTTCCATAATCATCAGCATATGATGAGTTAAGATCGTCCCATAATTCTTTAGCATTCAGAGTTTTGACCGAGTATTGATCAAAGAGATGATCTGACAGCGAGTTCAAGATAGTGTGGCGACAGATGTAATCGTCATTGATCCACTTTTGTGCATGGGATTTTGCACGGTTTATTTCTTCAAAAGACGCTTCTACTGGAACAGGGAATTTTGGGCATGATGTAACGAGGACGTAAAATATTTGTAACTGGTTTAAAAAGAACTCCATTTGGCGTCTCCAGCAGTAGTAATTTTTCCCGGTGAAACGTGTGGTCGCGATGGGGACGAGGGGATGACAAGTGTCTGCTTCATAAGCAGACCTAATAGATGGATTTGAAGGTTCTGGTTCAGTTTGCTTCTTTCCGTTGCCTTTATCTCTGAATTAAATCAAATTTGTAAATGTTTTAATTAAAAATAGATGAGCATATACATCGACTGGGAAACTAGGATACAAATATACAATCATGAAAAGGTATCAAAAAGATTCCTAGAGGTGTATCATCATACAAGATTGCAATTGGGTATATGCCTATATGAACCAACTTCTCAAACAAACACAAATGATCATATGTGGATGTATGATGTTAATTGTTAAATTGTAAATTAACAATAAGTTCTATCATAAAAATTATCCAGAAAAGTAAGTTGTACTTGTACCTCGTCGTTGATTCCATCTTTTTGATGGCTTCTTCTATATCAGAAAAACTTGAACAAAATGCTGACCATTCATCAGGGTTCAAGGTAATTCCTGAAAAAGAAAACCAAAAAAAAAAACAGAAATCACATCAAGACTAATCATTATAAAGAAAATGACAACTTGCATGAATTGTTGTGTGCGAGTAATGACGTAAAACAAAGAAGCTGCAAGTGTTAATCTTTACCGGAAGTAACATTTCCCTGTCTATTGTAATACTCCCTTATTGCCACCACTTTTGTCCCTCTGAACTTTTCTATTGAAACTCTGCTCTTACCTGATAACTATGCAAATCCACAAAAATACATAATTGAAAAAAAAGACGAATTTCCTATAGTAAACCATAAGAATACAAGAAAATTCATTCAAACAAACTAAGGTTAAAATATTTACCATAACCAGATTACTAGTACTAGAATTCAATAGTCACAAACAAAAAAACAAACTAAACCGATGTGCTGCTCATGATATGTAAACATAGAACAAATCTGAAATCTGAATTCTAAAAATCAAACTTATTTAGGCTAAAGCTATTCACACACCTTAAAACTTATTTTGACACCCTGACACGTAGACGACCTGTATAGGTGTATACGAGCCATCTAAGATGTCAGAGAATGTCTGATACAACCCGCATACACTTATATGACCCGTATACACCTATACGGCTTTGTCATGTGATGTGAATGTATACAAGTTGTACATTTAGCAACACCCTATCTTTAACTGGACTGACTAGCGGTTGTTATCTATATAGTAAGTTGTATGATAAAGAAAGCTAACCTTTGACATGTGATATTACATTTATACAAATACAGATAATAAGTTTGATGTTAAAATTTTGTCTGTATATATCCCATGCCAGTCTTCCACTTAAAAATTGATAATTTTTACATTAGATTATTATTATAAACAAAGTGAGCAAGACTTAAACCCTAGGCTAAAAAGATTCACCAGTCACACTAAACAAAACCTGTCTAATGTTATTCCAACACATTTAAATATATTTAATATTTCAACAAATTCTTTTTGAATTTTTTAAAGTAAAATAAACATTAAGTATTGAAGAACTCACTCTGCAGATAATACTTCTACAAGCATCATCAGACCCAATGTTTGGATCATGAACAGGAAGTGTCTCCGTCTGCACTTGTTCAACCTTGTCATTTTCTTGTGGAACTGGAGGAGTAGACAGAAGAAACGCCTCAACGATTTGTCTAACTAACCGCTTGCTACCCAGATCGGAGAGTTGAACGCCGAGCAGTTTTTCGGCGTGTTTTCGAACGGAGAGCTCGGTATCGATGTCTAAATCGGCAGCTTTAAGGATTCCGATTATTGTTTCTTCCAGTTTTAATAAGTGGTGGGGTTCGACTTGTTCCATTGGAGGGAGGGAGGGAGGGAGCAAATGAGTGAAGGGGAAAAACAGAGGGAAGGGTTTTAGTAGTTTAGTTTATAGTTATTCACTTATTCATGTGTGGCGGTTTTTCTAGACTTGTTTTAGAACTTGCTAATTTGGGTAATTTAGGGTAAATGAATTTTAAAGATACTAATAATATACCAAATACTGCCTATAGCTTTACTAAACTTTCATGTGATCTTTGGTATTTTATTTTAACGGTTAATTACAGTGAAAGAAAAATAGAAAGTCGTATAAAGAGTAAGCGGACTTCGACTGAACTCATTTAAGCGACATGAGATCGTCTCATCGAACCCTACGATCTTAGATTTTAGATTTCGTTTTTTTAGATTTTTAGCTTGTAGATTTTTGGATTTACGTTATATCATTGTCTTTTATGTAGCATTGTGTCTTTTTTTTATTTTCATCATTTTGTCATTTTTGTAATTTGTTGTGTCTTTTTTTTTTCTTCATTGTGCTATATTTTTTTGGCATCGTGTTATATTTTGTTGCTCATTGTGTCATATTTCATGATCTATTGTGTTTTCTGTATCCTTCTAACTCTTCTTATTTTTGTTACACTATACAGGATAACATGACCCTTTGTTTTAAATATATTTGTTTTACATGGTATGTGAGGGCTTTGGCCTTGAAACTCCTTGTAACAAAACTTGGCGTTTGTGGCCAGCTTCGAGCACTTTTGTTGAGGAACGACCCAACTTGTTGTTTACCACGAAGGCCTCTTAGCTAAGCCCACCACCAACCATATCAATAGTTGCATGTGGAAGTGGTTAAATGCGGGTATGATGATAATAGTTTCAAGAGAAGAAGATGGCAATAACAGTATAGAGGTTGCAGTGACATATCCCCCCCCCATAGAAAATAAATCTTAGATCCATCATTTAGAGGTTGTCATTGGGGTTAACCATATTTGGTTTATTGACGAGCTTTAAGTATTAGTAATGCTTAATAGGTTTTTATTAACTGGATTTTAAAATAATATGTTTAACATAGATAATCATATCAACTCATATATTCTTAGTGCTTAACTAGTTTATTGGATTTTTAAACTGACTCAAATAGAGCTTGAGATCATCGTTTAATAAAACATGTATTGTTTTTTAGTAAATTATGCAAAACTAAAATATAGTATATGAATTATGATCAACAATTCAGTTAAACTTTCAATAACGATCAACTTTTTAAAGAGACACACTTTCTTTACAAAAGATAGTAAACCTCAAGGACTGAAAATGGAAAATATTAAAAGATAAAAGTTTTATAATTAAACATCATATTCATATGACGTCATTGTAAAATCCGATCTAAACCTGAGGGACTAGAATCAAATTAAAAATTTATAAAAAATTAGGTTCTACCGAGACTTGAACTCGGGTTACTGGATTCAGAGTCCAATGTCCTAACCACTAGACCATAGAACCAACTTGTTATCTTTCTTGTTAGAATACCTTTTATACAATAAAAAAGGCTTTTAGTAGCTAAAATCAAGTTGTTTTGTGATGTCTTAAATTGTTACCGTTAGGACGTCTGGTGACATTGTACTCTGAATGTCCTACATCTTTATTTGTCCCAACTGATTTGTTTGTCTATGGGCGGAATGGTTGTGGTCTGGATGGGCGGGGATCGGTTTTGATTTAAAGAAGGATTAAAAAACATAAAATTATGATAGCTTATTTAGAGGCTCGTACAATTTTAAGATTAGACTCAATGAAGAATACTAATTAGGAAATAGATTTTGAAATGTTAATTATTTTAATGTTTAATTGTTGTGAATTTTTTTGGTAAATATTAAAGAATTAAAACTAAAAGACTAAAATGGAACACATATGAAGATGAGTTGTTGAGGGCTGAAATGTGAAATATGATGGCGGAGTATGACGACTTTATATGATTGGATCATATGTTATTTAATATTTAAAAAAATACAACTTACCAGGCTCCCACTCTCACGCCACCACCTCACACCCTTCTCGCCCCTAGCCATTGTGGTGTTCCACGCCCCGCCAACCTACGTGGCTTATCCAGGCTCTCCTTTTAGCGCCACAATTTTAGGTTGAGAAAATTCCATTTTCTTTGATTAAAAGTAAAAACAATTTTATGTGTACAATGACTTGGATGATAACATAGACTTATTTGACTATACTACTGACATGACATCATTGTAAACCACCACATAAGTTGAAACTTAAGTTGTGATCCATACCTTGGAAAATCGTTCCTTAGAGTTTAATTACACTCACCAGTTCAAAAC
Organism: Ambrosia x helenae; assembly: GCA_030844895.1. Classification (NCBI taxonomy): domain Eukaryota; kingdom Viridiplantae; phylum Streptophyta; class Magnoliopsida; order Asterales; family Asteraceae; genus Ambrosia; species Ambrosia x helenae. The sequence continues at coordinate 48,598 of JAUTDX010000315.1, forward strand.
ACAAATCCTTATATTTCATTCTAAATTCCATGACCTTCCAAAACTTTATATTTTTTAACTATATCTTCTGTATTATTAGAAATTAGTTTTCTGTAAATGCTAAACAAACTAATAGAGATAATGACTTGGAAATTCTAATAAAACAATATATTATTGTCTAGCTAGTATGAAAAAGAAGGTGGTCTAACCAATACATACCTAACTCCAAAGCAAAAAAGAAGCCAAGTAATTCTAACATGCAAAATTTGTGTGTAAAACTTTACCTTATATTGTTCTCTCTTTCTCATGGTTAAACAAAAGGTAATGGACCTACAACCTATAGCATATATCGTTGTCCTTGCTTTTCTTGTATCCAAAATTATATCATTATGGGTCACTCAAAGCACGACTCGTAGACTTCCACCAGGTCCGCCGAGATGGCCCATAGTTGGAAATCTTCTCCAACTAGGGCCACTGCCTCACAGAGACCTGGCTTCTTTCTGCGAACGTTATGGACCTTTGGTTTATCTTCGTTTGGGGAAAGTGGATGCCATCACCACCAATGACCCTAACATCATTCGTGAGATACTTCTTAAACAAGATGATGTTTTCGCATCCCGGCCTCAAACCCTTGCCGCAGTTCACCTAGCTTACAATTGTGGTGATGTCGCACTCGCACCTTTTGGCCCTCGTTGGAAATGGATGCGTAGGATATGCATGGAACAGCTTCTTACAACAAAGAGACTTGAATCATTCGCGAAGCAACGTGCATCCGAAGCCCAACATTTGGTACAAGATGTATGGGCTTTGTCTCAAGCCCATGGCCCAATTAACCTAAGAGAAGTTTTGGGTGGTTTTTCCATGAACAATGTGACCCGAATGTTGTTAGGTAAACAATACTTCGGGTCAGGCTCAGCTGGACCGAAAGAGGCCATGGAGTTTATGCACATAACCCATGAGCTCTTTCGGCTGCTAGGCTTGATCTATTTGGGTGATTATCTACCGTTTTGGCGATGGATCGACCCGTATGGCTGTGAGATGAAAATGAGGGAAGTGGAAAAAAGGGTGGATGATTTTCACATGAAAATCATTGAAGAACACAGGCAAAGAAAGAAAAATGGAGAACAAAAAGATGAAGGAGTTATAGACTTTGTTGATGTTTTATTATCTTTACCAGGTGAAGATGGTAAAGATCATATGGATGATACACAAATCAAAGCTCTAGTTCAAGATATGATAGCTGCAGCCACAGATACTTCAGCAGTGACAAATGAATGGGCAATGGCTGAGGTAATCAAACATCCACGTGTTCTTCGGAAGATCCAAGAAGAGCTTGACAAGGTTGTCGGCCCTAATCGTATGGTATCGGAGTCAGACTTGTCAAATCTGAACTACCTACGATGCGTGGTTCGTGAAATCTTTCGGATGCACCCAGCGGGACCATTTCTCATCCCACACGAGTCATTACGTGCCACGGAGATCAATGGCTATTATATTCCTGCCAAGACCAGAGTGTTCATCAACACTCATGGTCTTGGGCGGAACACTGTCTTATGGGATGACATCAACGTGTTCCGTCCAGAAAGACATTTAACTAGTGACGGATCTCGAGTGGAGATAAGTCACGGAGACGATTTCAAAATTTTACCGTTTAGCGCTGGGAAGAGGAAGTGTCCGGGCGCGCCACTTGGCGTAACGCTTGTTTTAATGGCGTTGGCGCGACTCTTCCACTGCTTTGATTGGAGCCCACCCGATGGATTGAAATGTGAGGATATAGATACACAAGAAATGTATGGTATGACTATGCCTAAAGCCAAACCTTTACTGGCCGTTGCAAAGCCCCGTTTAGCAAGTCATATGTATCAATGACAAAAAAAGATATTATAAAGTAGAAAGAAAATGAATTACAATTGCATTCACATAAGATGAATAGCCTGAGCATTCAACTTTTATATAAGAAGATATAAAAATAAACTGAATTTTGCAATCTTAATTGTTTCTATTGAATATCCATATACTTTTACGTATTTATGCTACTTAATTGCGAAATGATCTACATAGATTCGGTCGATTCTTGAAGACCAAAAACTTGGGAGAAAAGTCTAGAAATCGCCTTTACAACCTTAAGTTACTTAAAATGTAAGGAACCTTTAGGACACATGTAAATACTTGTGAATACAAAAGAGACGCATAAAAGCGTTTTCATAACTTAAGGATAAAAAAAAAGGAGATGATGAATCAAGACAACACTAACCTTTTAAAGACAAGCATTCTTTTTAACTTGGACTTATATAACACAAGTTAAAGATAAAAGTGAGATGATTCATACTTTTATTATACACATCAACATTTACACATTAACCGTCTTTCATAAGTATTACATATCAGGACATCCCAAATAAGGCAAATAGGGTCTTAAAAACAAATCTACATCAAAATCACTTCCTTTCGCCCATGGCCTAAGTGGTTCAACGCATTGGTGATTGTCTCCTACAAATACGGGGTGGGTTGAATCTCTATTACGCCCACATCTTCTTCTTCTTCTTCTTTTTTTTTTTTTTTGGAAGGCAAATTTCATTGACCACAAAACAAAAAAAGGGACCTCCAAGACGGAGATCCCACTACAACCAGTTACATCACTTCAAAACTAAAATTTTTCCAGTCGTTCCAACCCACCGTACCCTTTTTACATCTATTAGAGAACCAAACAAAACCCAAAGCTTTGATATCCGAAACGATTTCAGCCACATTCCTGTTGCTATCTTTAAATAACTTCTCATTCCTTGCCTTCCAGAGCCGCCAACATGTTAACACCATAATACCCTGCAGCGCCATCTTCTTTACCCCTGACCACTTTGAACTCGACACAATCTTCATAATGTCCTTGACCGAAAAGAAATAGAAATAAGGAAGATTTACCCAACTAGCAATCCCATTCCAAACACCGTTCGCCACTATGCACACTGTGAATAAATGATCTACACTTTCCTCATGGTCTTCACAAAAAACTACAAACCGAATTCCCAACATTTATATTTCTTCTCAATAACGCGGTCTTACGCCCCCATCTAGCATACCAAACGCTACTAATTGTATGTTTTTTAAGTGCATGCTAATTAAGTGATTTTAAAAAAAAGAAAAAAATAAAAATTGTTGTTGAACAAAAAAGGAAAAAAAAGTAAAAAAGAGTCCCTCCTGAGATATACTAGTTGTGCATTCGAACTTGTAAAAGCCCAACATCGGACCTGGATTTCATATAAAAGAGGGTTAGCAATCGAAGTCAATTTTTAAATTCTTTTAGTCTTATCATCTTTTGTACTCCAAAAAGGTTTTTTTATTGGTGAGTTGTTATGGTATTAAAATCTGATCCTGTGAAAAATCTTCACCTTCAATGACTTGGTTTAATGCACTCTAGGTGTTTGTTAAAATGCCTAAATGAGAATGACTATAAAAATGTAAATGATTGTGTTATTAGTTCCATTACTTGTGTTTACTAATTCATTTCCTCTTTTATTTTGTTAAGGTCTTCTATCACCATGTTTCATCGTCTGTCAGCATTGATGTTACCTAAATCAACAAGGTTATTTTGCAATAGCAGTAGCCATGATCTTGCCAGAACCATTGCTGAGCTTAACAAGGTATGTATGCTAATCTTAATTCATTTCTGTTGCTTTAGTAATTAAATCTGGTTTTTTTTTTGGCATTGGTATCTTATTCAGCATGAGAGTAGGTGACAGATTTGCATCTATTTATGAATTTAGGTTTTGTCCCATGCTCTATTTCTAGCCTTTACTCTACTTATTTGATATAGTAATCAAGTCTAGCGTTATGGAAATGGAAACTGATTGTGTGTGACCCACCATCGATTTTGGGCTCCATTTAAACCCTCTTTTTTTTTAACGGCAAGGAACGACGTGCCAACCACCATGACACCGGGCGCTGTGGCCAAGGTCGACTACTCGACCGCCGCCAACCCCTTGGCTCTCCTAGATGTGCGGAAAGACCTCCACCCGTCCCGTCTGAAGGCACGACAGTGGAATAATCGGTAAAACCTCGCTTCCCATCCGAGTCGAACCGGCGCCACCCGTATTCGCTCTTCACCTGGATGCAGCAGAAAATAATGGGGAGAGTGGGAATCGAACCTGGGTCATAAGGAACACCAAGTCTTTCCCTAACCACTCCACCACTACCTCATTGGCCTCCATTAAACCCTCTAATTCTGATCATGATATCATATGAGATGGAGAATGTGTTTGAGTAGACTCGATGATCTAATGGAGTCACTATGACAAGAAAACCATTGTGGGTGTAATGATTGGTTTCTCGGCATGGGATGGTGACAATCATTTAGTGGAATTCGCCAACTAGTTTGGGATCAAAGTTTATATGGATTAGTCAGGCTTAATATGATTGATTATATAGATGTTATTCTGGTCTTAATTTTTTGAATAATTGTTCAGCTGATTGAATAAACAAAAAGGCATGTCATCATCACCTCACAAAACTGTTTCAATCACATGTGATGATGCATCATGCATCCTTAATGACTCTTTTAAAGTATTCTTGTATATTGCAGTTAATTTCATTACCTTTTGCTTTTCTTTTCCTCAACAAGCAGTATATATTTTTGTTTCAAGTAGATTAGTCATGATCCTAAGTTAGAAAATGTTTCTAGACTTTATGTAATATTTTCACGTCCCAAAATGAATTAGTATTCCTCCACCAGTTCCTGAAAAACGAAATATCATAATAAGTTGAAACACAGTATAAAGATACACAAGTGTGTTTAAAGTTAAACCTTTCACCTTCTGAATTCACTGTTTTGTTTGCAATTTTGCATACCATTACAAATCTGTCACCATTGGTCGGCCATTTGTAGTATATCTGTATATGATTTACAGTATAATCTAGTTACCAATAGCTCACACATTTTCAAGTTGAACATATTCCATATGCATTTATCTTGGATTTTCAGGAGATGGAATTTGTTTTTGGTGAAGCTCCACCGACAAGTCTTACTGGTTCAAGTGAAAGTCAACCTGTTTCTCAAGATTCTTCCGAGTTAATATCTACTGAAAATATAAAAAATGAATCCAAGCTGACCCATGTTAGTGGCAAAGGTGAAGCCCAAATGGTGGATGTGTCTCACAAAGATATTAGCAAGAGAGTTGCCATAGCTAGCTGCAAAGTTATTTTAGGGAAAAAGGTATATGATTTAGTTTCTGCTAACCAGGTTGCAAAGGGAGATGTCCTTAGTGTGGCAAAAATAGCTGGAATAACAGGAGCAAAGCAGACTAGTAACCTTATCCCACTGTGCCACAATATTGATTTAACACATGTTCGGGTAGATTTAAGATTAAACCCTGAAAATTATCATGTTGAAATAGAAGGGGAGGCTGCTTCAACGGGGAAAACTGGGGTTGAGATGGAAGCGCTGACAGCTGTCTCTCTTGCTGGCCTGACAGTATATGATATGTGTAAGGCTGCTTCAAAGGATATTCAGATTACGGATGTGCGTTTGGAACACAAAATTGGAGGGAAGAGTGGTAACTGGTCCAGGGGAAAATGATGATTGAGAATGCTAAACATCTAATAAAAATGGTAGTTTCATGTTTCTGATTCTGTTTTTTCCGGATAAATGAAAATGGTCCATGAAGATGATGGATGTATCAAGTGTTTAACATATTGTACATATAACATCCTCTTACTTTGCATGATAAGTTGCTCTGATCTGAATGATGTGTAGGTGGAGGATGTATGAGTTGCAGGGTACAAGTGGCTTTGGTTTAGCTCTTTCGGATTTTACTTTGATCATCTCATCTGTGGACTCTTATAGGATCTTGCAACTTGTTATGGTCTTCCAACTATTAATGGAAAAAATGTAGCCTTGTCAAGTACTTAATGAAAGTTGTAACTTGTGCTATGAACTTCATACATTCTAGTGGAGTTGGAAATCACAGCAATTTTAAAAAAACATGGGTTTGGCCAATATAACAGATTTAATATGACATCGGTGTAAATGGTACATTTAACACCATGAGGCATAAACATGGTATCTCTAAATTTTCAAGACCAATACATTGTTGTCTTATTGCATGAAAACACATCTCAAACAGCGTGGTGTTTGGGGACCCTGATTAAAACTCCGAGTGTTATGATTCCACCTTCGAAAAACCTTGAGGGATGTTAAGTTAAGGTGTTCATTGTATCTCACCAACTTTTCATAATTTACCGTTTTTCATAACGTGTTACAGGTAACAATGTTAGAAGTATGATCATGACTTGATCATTTAGGCGTTCATTGTATCTCACCAACTAAGCATTTTTGAAGTAAATCTGTTTTTCTTAAAAGAAATAACTTTCAAAGGGTAATATTAAAAATGTTAGTATAAAGTTGAAGACCAGCTTACTAATATATTCACAAAAGGGTTATTGATTAGTCGACATAAGAAAATTTGCAGAAAGATAAGAATGTTTAATGCATTTAGTTAATTGAATTGAGGGGACATGTTAAAATGATAAATATCAATTCAATAACTAAATGTGTTACATTTTATTTTACTAATTTTTGCTTGTTTTATACCTGTTGCATTTATTTTGAGCAGTGGCGAAGCTTAGGCGAAAGTCTCGGGGGGTCGGAAGTCACTAGTTACGGAGGGTCAGAACCGTATATACCAAAAAAAAAATCTATACGGATACTATATAATCTGAACTTCTGAGCGAAAATTTCGGGGGGCAGCCGCCCCCTTCCGCCCCAAGTAAGATGCGCCCCTGACTTTGAGGCTAATGGGCTGGATGACTTAAAGCTTGTGGGTTGGATAAAGGAGTTGGGCTTATTGAGCGTGTGGATGGTTCGAGAAAATTTGCAAGGCCCAGCCTGGGTACCTTTAGGGTTCTTGTGTTTGGTTATAAAAGGATGTCTTATGCTTTGATTAAACACTCATGAGTTAGATATTTCTCTCTCTCTCTCTCTCTCTCTCTCTCTCTCTCTCTCTATATATATATATATATATATATATATATATATAGAATCTTCTTTATCTCTCACTATAGATCTAGGGTTTTCATTTGAGAAAACTTCGTTAGTTCTAGTGTTTTTGTGTAGATTCTTGATCAGTTATTATCGTGTTGATGGCCTGATTTGTTTTCTAGTTTTAGATATGAAGAATTGTTTCTATTATGAGGTTCTTGTTGATAAATAAAGTCTGGATTATCTTTGTTTCAATGTTTTAAAAACTGGATATATACCGATCGGTTATACCGGATACCGATTGGGAGCCCGATACGAAACAACCTGGTATAAAGGGGAAACGGTATCAGGTTCGTACCACATGTTTGCCGATCATTCAAAATCAAAAACCACATTGTTCTAATGTTCTTACTCACGGTTCATCACTTATTCACTTCAATACAACCATCAAGGCAATTACTTCATCACGGTTCATCACTTCCAGAACCATCTTTATCGTGCTTCCATCTTTATTACAGTTTATCACATCCAATACCATCTCCATCTATAAGTTTACTTATTTCTTTAAATTTTCGTTACCTGTTAATTTATAAGAGAGTTGAAATTTGAAAATCTCCAGGTGTAAAAACATTGTGTTCATATAATTGATGAATTGTTATCTCCAATGCATGTCAGGAAAAGTATACAATTACATTGTGTGAACTTTGAAGAATTGAGATGACATCACAAAGAATGTAATTTATGGATTTATTGAATTAACTAGTCAACCCGATTGAACCACGCGGTACAAGCTGATTCAACCGGTTAAACCATTATAGAGCCGAATCTGGTATGATTTAAAAACCGGTTTTCAAAAAACGGATAAATAAAGTTGCAAAGTGAATGTTGTCCTCTTATTGGAATGGTCGTTGGTCAACATAAAAGTCAACAATTGAGGGGCCAATTGGGAAGTCAACCATCATGGTCAATTGTTAAATGGTTAGTCGCAAATTGATGTTTTGTTACAGGGTAAACTTGCCATTTACTTGCACAGTTGAAGACATCTTTCCTCATGTCTCAAATCAGGGAAAAACCAGTTTTTGCTTAGCATTTGCTGCCAGTAATTTTGTCAAAATTGTTTACCGGATATGGAAGGCTGAACAATATGGGAGCCCGGTGCTCTACTCTATCCCCAATAGATAATCAATGAAGGCACTCCCAAGCTAACCTTCTTAAACCGCTTCTAACTAGCCCGAATGGTTTGTACACACTTACGGCACAACCGTCCATTGGCTCACCCAAGGCACTGCCGGAACAGCTAAACTCCGAAAGATATGCCCTTGGAAATATAAAGTTCTATAAAAGCATAGTGCGAATTGAAAAAATTGGTAAAACATATTTGTGAAGGACCTGGATACCCCATACTTGGCAATTGCTATATGTTCGATCTCACATAAGAAAATGCGTGTGCAGCAACCCCTCAGAAGCCCCATATAAGAGGTTGTGCTCCTCGATCATACAAAGATGTTAGTCACGCGGTCATAATTACAGAAATACACATCAAATTGGAGAACTAATTAAGTATGCAGTTGAAGAATTCCTGGGCAACTAGGGAATGGGAGGAGGAGGAGGAGGACATACCTAGGTGACACCTGTTTTTTTAAGTACATTGCTATACACGAGATGCATTGAAAGTTCTAGATATTTTCTAGGCTTTTGTGTAGGCCACTTATGTGAAACCCACTTATTTTTACCAATTCGTAGTTGTTTTATTTTTATGAATATGAGATTGACATTTTCTTGATTTTATCGTAAGTTCGTATTTTGAATATGACATGTTAAATTTAAATAGTAATATATATACATTACATATATGGATATATGTAACCAATTAAATATAAAAAGATCATATAAGAGATATAGAGAAACGGAGAAACGTGGGAAACGACATGCGAAAAATTGCACCTGTAGCTAGTAAGCTGTGAACGAAAGAGGGATAGCATGTGAAAGCGCTAAGGGTGTTTTTGCAGCATGATCAGAATTAAAAATGGTTTTTGCGTTTTTGGAGCATGATCATGATATGATATGTTTACGGCTTGCGTTTTTGTAGCAGAGGTTTGGTTTCATGTTGGGGCTTGGTGCCGCTTAGCGCCCATTTTTGCTTTTGATTGTCAGGGCCTTCTGGAGTTGTATAAACATATAGATGGCAACAAGCCTGGAAAAAAATATAATACATGGTATTGTGATGGTGGTTTGTTGGGAGCTTGGGAATACGAGGAATGATAATAGGTTAAACGGTAAAGAGCAAAAGGTTATAGAGATTTTGAGTAATGTGAAGTCTTTATCGTTTTTTTTTGTTTAAGCATAGGTCTAAGATCAAGTCCATGGTGTGGAAGGATTGGTGTATTTATCCTTTGTATATGTTGTAGTCGTTTGGGTGGCCTTAATGTTTTGAGGCCGTGCTTGTTTCGATACGAGTACCGGGTACCAAATGTCGTAGTCGTTTGGGTGTATTTATCCTTTGTATATGCTCACACTCTATTTCAAAAGTATTCTACTCTACCAAATGTTCCAATAGTTTGGTGTGCATCAAAATTTGAAGGCGGTCCATGTCAGCAATGGGTTGTGGTGCATGTTAGAGAATGGACAAGTGTCCCTTCTTTGAAATAGAGTAGAACTAGAGTTGTGTTACCCGCGTGTTGCCGCGGGGCGCGGTTTACACATGCGCATTGTCGTGGGATGTGATATCACTATACTGGTACCAAGCCGGTACCGTTGACCAAAAGTACCAGTTCTGAAAAACGGCAAGAATTGATACAGATAATGGTACCGAAAATGATCGGTATGATAGCAGTTCGATGTTGGGATTAAGGCAGTGCTGGTTTGGTTCTTCACAACAAAGAAAAATATCCCTTATACCAGTACCAAAAGTACCGTTTCGGTACGAGTGATCAGTAGTCCGGTGCCAAAATAAATGTTTTGTTGCTAATATTACTCCATGAGAAAACTATAAAAACGAATACGGTACCTGTCACACCCTGCCAAGGCGGAAACACTGGGATGCGACCTCGAAAGGTTTTCAAGCACAAGGTTCAAGCAACATACAGATTTATTTAAAAGGATACCATCGAAGGATGGATATTGTCATAAATTATTTGAAACATCATAACATTGTTTGAAAATAGTAAAATTGTCTGGAATTCATGACTCAAATACTGAAACAACGTGGCACTGACAACACCCGATCCAAAATGGTACCACCCGGTGCATGCTCAAACCCCTCTCTCAAATCTCTGCTTCTCATCGTCAGTTACCTGAAAAACATGCATAAAATATTTGTCAACAATAATGTTGGTGAGTTCACAGGTTTTCAAAGTACTAAGTAAAGTGCTTGAGTAAACCGTGTATGACCAATCATAGGCAAGCTAAGCGAATGATTACTGTGCAAACCATGAGTCCCATAACCAAACCTCTTGACTGTTGTGCCTCGCGCATTGTACACTAAAGACAATGTACGTATGGTAGAATACTAACACTCTTTTGTATGTAACCGGTTAGAGCGACTAACCAAGAGTGGGGGTGTCAACCCAATAGATCTATTAAAGTGTTTCATGACTATTGATAGCTAACGGTTACTGTGCAATGTATGTACGAGGACTATTGAGATCTCATGAACCGATTGTCTCATGTTCCACATAGTAGTCACGATAGAATTACACATAATTGAATTGTACTAGTGTCGTAGCATGTTTATCCCCCAAAATGAAAAATAGTAAAACGGGCCGTGAAACTCACCTGATAATGGCACGTGTGGTCTAGTGAAGCTGGAATGTGACGCAACTATCGTCCAAACAATGATTGCCCTATGATTATCAAGAGCATGGTAAATTGTACGTTATTGTCGTTTGTCATACAAGTTGTTCACCCGACATTTGTGGACCCTTGTGTCTGTTACATGGGGGTCATTGTGCATGTGGCAATTATTACGTGGTTCACGTGTGCCTTGTAAAGTGTACGGTTTTGTATATTTCGGGGGGGGGGGAGGGGGGCTTTTATTGTAGGAACGTATTTATGGTCCACATGTCGTCATGGGTCGTGGAATATTCCCCAATCCTACATGTGTGGTGTTTTTCTTGAAAAAAAAACAAGTGTTTTAGCTTACGTCATAATACTATTATGCTAAAGGAATGATTAACACATGTTATGGTTATTTTTAACATATGTTGGAACAATAGCCGAAACTTTAACTTGCTACAATGGGTTAAATCCGATTATGTGATACACTAAAACCGACTTATATGTGTCCATTAATGCATGAAAAGACTGATCATGGTGTGTGTAAGTGTAGTTCTTTGTACTCGTGTATGAACATTCGTACAAAGCAACATAAGTTTGGCACATTACCCACATTGTGTTTGATCTAAGAAGCCGAGGCTTTGCACCCATTCGACACATGGTGCTCGTTCTAGCTTCGGTTTCAAGGCATCATTTACTTAGGTGGAGTTCTAACATAATATGTGTATAGTGTCCATAGGTTAAAATGTAATCATGAAGCTAAGCCATCACATTAATATTAAACACTAGTTTTTGACTCGAGTATGGGCCAATTATACAAGATCAAAGGGGCATTGGGTCGGGTGTACAATGGGGTCGATCATCATAGAGAGGGAACTAGGTAACATGGATGATTAGAACATACCTTTAGTCTCGTTGGTGGAATGGATCTTTGTGGTCTTCGATAGCTTCCTAGTGCAAGTCTTTGAGAATGTTGGATCGGATTCAGAGGATGGTTGGGAGAAGCCGAAGCATATAAGGAGGAACAAAGGGACTTTGGATTAGTGTTGGTGTGATTTTGGAGGATCAAGAGCCTCTTTATATAGGGAGCCGATTAGGATGGTGACAAAAGCAAAAAGGGTAGGTTTAATCCTCTTGGTTGGAGCATTGTTAAGTGGTTTAATCATGAATTGGTGTATGGCTCAAACATGACCGATGAGTTGGATGATCAAGCCAAATTTAGGTGTGTTCTCATGCCTAGAAACTTGTATCATGCTTTGGCTTCTTTCCTTCTTTGGTATAAGTTGCACTTACATCATCATCATGAGGATGGATTGCATCATGTGTGTAGGGGTGAAGACTAATCGGCCGAGTGGTTTTTGGCTTGGATAGGGTGGTAGTGATAGTTCAATGGGACATGATTTGTATGCACATGATGATGGTGATAGTTCCTAACATCCTTCATGTTTCGATTGGCTCTTGGCAAGTATAGAAGGGAATTGACCTTGGGAGGTTTGGAAGTTTAGTTGTCTTTGCCATTTTAGTGTAAAAGTAGGACAACCAAGGTGAAAGGGACATGAGGGCATCTTGGGTCTTGTGTTCGGCCAAGAATGGACAAGGAGAAAGATTATCTTCTTTAGGTTAACATCATTCCTAATGGAGGCTTGTGTAAGATGGTTTCTTGCTTGTTTTGTGATAATTATGGACATTCTATGCAAAGAACTAGTGAGTGTGTTGATTTCGGCCGAAAAAGAAAGGATAAAGGTGTAGTTGTGTAGATGATTAAGATCTATATTTGTATAAGCAAGGGACAAGACAAATGTTTGGATCACCCTTGTATTTGAATCGGTTAGAAAGGACAAAGGCACAAGAAGATAGATTGCCTTGGATGGGAATATGAAATTTGTTTGTATACCTATTTGGTGTAACTATTGGTGTTAACATTGTATGTATTTACACACTACACGTGTACATGTGTGGATACGGATATGTACTTCCATAATCATGATCCATGCCATGGGTTGTGGATCCGATTGTATAGATGTGTGTCTGTGTAGGCATAGTGTGGATTAAATAGAACTTTAGTTACATTCGACCATTCCATGAAAACACCACTTGGTTTCGGCTAGCTTGTAATGGTACTCGATGACGATATCAACATGTATTGATTCCATAAGTTATGATCCCATGTCATTAAATGCTAAAACATAGTTATTATTTGTGATTGAGCCAAAGTGTATACATATGTTTAGTAAAGAGCTATCATGTGTTAGGAAACATTGTCATCAAATGATAACATAAGCTTGCCCTTTGGAAGTGTTTTCGATTGATGAGGATGGTAACCTTATTAAAACACTTTGTAATTGTTCGGGTTTGAGTGGATTGTGTAATTTTTCACTTGGGTGTCGTCAAGTGTTCTGTTGTTTTGTATTTTGTGGTAGACGAGTATCAGGTTGCTCTCTGATGAGCATGTGATTGGCTTGACTGTTCAACGCCAATTGTTTTGTATAGTTCGGGTGTTGTATGCATAAACGAGTGATTTATCGAGTTTCCTCAATAACTTGTGCTTTACCAGGCTAGGGGAGGGGGTATAGTGTGTGCAAAATGTCTAGTTATGCATATGAATGACAACAATAAGTAAAATGCGTACGGATGTTGACCTGGATCGTTGACTGGTGTCACAGTACCGGTACCGATATTTATATAATATTTCGGTTCTCCATGATAATAAAAAATATCACTATACTAGTACTGAACCGTACCAAAAGTACCAGTTTGGTAAGAGTACTCAGTACCAGATACATTTCCCTGAAAGGGAAAAAAGTACAGTACCTACTATTAAATAAAAAGAGGTTTGCTGGTGCACGTTAGCAAAAAAGGGGGCAGTACACGTCAGTAATTGTAGGCGGTGTAAGTTAGCAAAATGCTAGATGGTGGAAGTTATCAAGGGGAGACTGTATAAGACTATACGTTGTGGTACGCGATCAGAGCAAGCACGAGCGAGCCACGTGGCTCGCGAACACAAAGGGCAAGCGTAGGGGAGGTTGCGAGCGAGCGTGAGGGGGCTTGAGTGGGATGGAGAGGAGAGCCACAACATGGTCAGGTGAGCGAGCAACTTCCTTTATCCAGTGTCACGTTAGTGCCCGACACAATATGAGATGATAGAGTTTAAAGTCTTGTCAAACTGTATTAATAATTTTCAACGCCGTGACCCAGTCCACCGGTCTCATTTTCCTCAAAAAAACAAAAATAAAAAACCAAAAGCCTATCAAGTCAAGTCAAGAAAAGAAAAGGAAAGCAGTGTTACCTCTTTTTGTTCCCTCCCTTCCCCGTTGGTTATGGATTCCTCATCTTTAACCTAATAATAATTTGGGAGGGAAAATCTTTTTTAATATTTTCTTCATCACCAACACACATAATCATCATCATCTTCATCAACATTCAACAATACCCACATAACACATAATCCTTCTTTTTCTTTCTTATGGAAATTGATAACATCGAATGCGTTTCAACCTCTGATGGTTTGGAAGATGACGCCCCACATCATCAACAACATAATAATCCCCAGTTTTCTTCTTCTTCTTCTTCGAAAACACATAATAATAATAATAATGTTAATGTTAAAGTTGTTGTTCCTTTGCCCACAACCAGCGTTCATGACCTTCTTGAATGCCCTGTTTGTACCAATTCTATGTATCCTCCCATTCATCAGGTTTCTCTTTTCTTTTCTCTCTCAATCATACATTTTTTCTTTATTTTCTTGATGTTATTAAACTGCTTTGACTTTTGGATTTGACCTATCTTTATTGAGTTTTTATATGTTTAAGCTTGAATTATATCATATCAATATGATGCCTCATCTTATTCTTTATATTTGATGTTGGTTTGATTTGGGGGTTTTAGTTTTAGGGATTTAGGAGTATGATCATTGATTTATTTTTAATAATCTTTTTGACTTTTTGGTCAACCATCTTTGAAACATTCTTTACAAACTATTGTGACAGATTTAAAGTTAAAACCACTAGTCTATAAATGCTAGTTTAAAACTCCAAATTACATCGAAATAGAGGTAAGCGGGCAACAAGCTGTGCCGCTAGCCGTTCAAATCTACATGTATCTTATAAGAAACCAATGATTTGAGACTGATGCATAGTTATGCTTAGAATCTTTGGTAATTTTATTGTGACTGATCATCTGGTTGGATATATATATATCTTGATATTTTGCTTCCTCTGTGTAAGTTTTGATGTTATAAGTTAGGGCATGTTTGGTAGCCTCTTAATGAGGCTCTGAACCATATTCAGCTCTGAATGGTTCAGCATTCAGACTGTTTGTTTCAACATAAAAAAAGGCTCTGAATGGAATGATTAAGAGCTGAATCATTCAGACTTGGTGCATAGCTGAATCATTCAAACACTTAATCATTCAGAGCCTTATTTAGTTGGTCTGACTTGAAAAGAAAAGTTCATATTATCTATAAGAAACGGGGTAAACTCTGATTGTTTGTGATGTTATGCAGTGTCACAACGGACACACGATTTGCTCCACCTGTAAGACGCGTGTACACAACAGGTGTCCAACTTGTCGGCAAGAACTTGGGGATATAAGGTGCCTTGTTTTGGAAAAAGTGGCTGAATCACTCGAGTTTCCATGCAAATACAGCTCCCTCGGGTGCCCTGGGATCTTTCCATACTATAATAAGCTGAAGCATGAGACCATCTGCAATTTTAGGCCGTACAGCTGTCCGTATGCTGGATCAGAGTGCTCGGTTGTTGGGGATATCCCGTGTCTAGTTTCCCATCTGAGGGATGATCATAAAGTAGATATGCACTCGGGATACACTTTCAACCATCGTTATGTTAAGTCCAATCCACGTGAAGTTGAAAATGCCACATGGATGCTTACGGTTAGTATACATTTCTGCTATTTGACTTTGGTCAAACTCTTGGTTACAAACCTGAAAATATTTTTGAATTGAGACTTGAGAGTTTATTAGACCCTACATAGTGGGGCGTGAATATGGGCGTGAAGACCTACTTAGCGCCCTCAACACCATTACAGGGGGGCGCTAAGTTTCAAAAATGGGCCAAAGCGTTATGTTTATAACGCCAGAATGTTAAACTTGTGCCAATAAAAACGTGCCACGTCCGAAATTGTTGTTGTTGTTGCTTATTTTTTATAATAGCGCCCCAATTTTTCCCCCTCCCACTACACCCCATTTTCACTTCAAGCCCCATGTTGACTCAGCTGCCACGTGGACCAATCAGAAACAGGGGCCTTATCTTTTTCCCTTCCCCACTACACATGGTCTTATGAAGTTTATGGTAGTTGTCAGTATATTCTTGTTAGGTGAAGTTGAAAACTAGTTGGTCAAATGGTCAAGTAATAATTATATGGACTAGCAGTTTATTCAGCTAATCATCTATTAGGTTTACTTTGAAGCTTGAACTTGAAAGAATCTTCCTTTGACTTCATAGGTCTCAAGCATCACCTCGTTTTTTTTTTATAATTTTAGTGATAAATTCACAACTTTTTAAAAGATTTTTGCTGTTATTTTTTATTTACCTCCAAAATCGAAGTTTGCCTCATCTACCTATTTTCAACTTGTGAGTAAGTTTGTCTTCTTTGTCCATTTTTATATAGAAATATAGAATAAGTAATGCTCTTATTATCATTACTAAAACATTGTGGCTTGGATTGGGTAGACTGGCAAACACCGTTTTGTCCACTTTCAGTTTCTTGTATGAATTAATATTTCCCGTATTATTATTACAGTAATAACCTAAATCTTTCAATAACACGTTTTAGGTGGTTGTATGCATTAAAATATACTTTGTGCGACTTTAAATCCGTTTGACCTGTCTAAAATATACTTTGTGCGACACAACCCAAGTCACCTGCTTCATTTTGGCAACTATACTTCGACCTGAAAGTCAAAGTTCACCTCATTTCTCATGTAATCTTTCAACCTTTGTTATACAGGTCTTCAACTGCTATGGGCAATATTTTTGTCTTCACTTTGAGGCGTTCCAGCTCAGCATGGCTCCAGTCTACATGGCATTTCTCCGGTTCATGGGTGATGAAAACGATGCCCGGAATTACCATTACAGTTTGGAAGTTGGTGGGAATGGCAGAAAACTCATATGGGAAGGTACCCCTAGAAGCATAAGAGATGGTCACAGAAAAGTAAGGGACAGCCATGATGGACTCATCATACAGAGAAATATGGCCCTCTTTTTTTCTGGGGGAGATAGGAAAGAACTCAAGTTACGGGTCACGGGTCGGATATGGAAAGAGCCGCCTAACTCTGATGGTAGTAATGTATGCATTCCAAATCTGTGTAGTTAAACTTGCTCGTCTTGTTTTGTGGGGCCCGTCTTTATTTCTGTAATGTTTACCGACCCGTAGATGCAGTCAAAGGAGGTGTATTTTCGTATTTGTGTGGGAACTTTTTGGGCTATAATGACTTTGGTGTGAGTAATCTTTATGCAAAGCATATGGATACAACTTCTATATGAAGGGATTGTATATTAATGTAGCATGTTGCCTTTACAAGAGAGCTTTTATGACTAGTTGACCTACACGAAGTCAAACTTCCTCATGAATCTATGATGACAACGTTGTTGATGCATGCAGTCATAATTGGCTGCCATTGTTGGCTTTATTAATGAAGAAATTGACGAACTTGGTTTGAACAGGATGTCATGAAGATATTATCATCTGCCAAGTGGGCTATTAGGTCAAAAGTCAAGCTGTCTTAACTAAGAACATCAAATCTAGTTGTTGCAGAGATGTATTACGAATGTGAAAACGCAGCCAGCTCAAATAAAAAGAACCATTGTGGTGTGCATTCATTTCAAAATATAAAAAAGACACCTATCCAAGTACATATGGCAACAACTAATTCAAACAAAAGAATAATCAAAAGCAAGCAACTTTTAACTGCAGAAGGATTTAAACACATCCACTATCACAAACACATGTGGCAGAAACAGAAACATATGCACATAAGTTCTTATACACCAAAAGAAATGAAGTTATATGCTACTTATTTATAATTCTATAAACCTGCTTAGCAGATCAAATCTAGGCGATGATCCATGACCTCTGCAACAGTCTTGATAAACGCAGCCTCACTTGAACCAGGAAGAACAAGATCTTCTGCTTCTTCGACTATTTCTTCAATCACAGATTTCTTATTCAAATTTTCCCTACACATAATATTTCCAATGACCAAAGGCGTTAATCCTTTCTCAACACCTTTCTTAAGTAACATAGTGGATATCCGAAAAGTCCGTGCACACTCTGAGGGCAAATTCCACCCATAAAAGTTAAGTAGAGCTATATCTTCCTCCGCATCCAGTGATTTGATGTACTTAATAGTTTCAGGACTAAAGGGTTGAAGCGCTTGAGGCCAGTAGAGCCAGTCAAATGTGCAATCTTCAAACTGTAGTAGAGTTATAAAATCCATATTATTATGTAGTTTATATTTAGAAAGCAATAGCAATAGCATAATCTATATAGCAAAGATATGAAAACTTACACTGGTAGGCAGGCAGTAGCCATGGTCAATAGGAGTAAGAGCAAACTGGCCATCTTCCCCTTTACTGACCAAAATATTTCCAGCATGCCTATCAGCATTAGCCATCCTAATATCCAACACACAGATTTTATGTACTTCATCTACCGGAAAAGCACTCGGACCCATATCCTCACAACTTCCATTGTTCTCCATGAACATCTGTAATGAACCGATCTTCTCCTTTACCCCATCTGGATGATTAAACCCTTTGTGCAAACACGTCGCTAAGAATGTAGGCGGGACCCCAGAAAAACCCTTGTGCTCACCAGAAATAGACCTACGTTCGCCTTTTGGGTGATCTAAAATATACGCAGCAACTTCCCTGAATGCACCCTCGCCAACGGTTGTCCCCTTCTTTAGCCCTTCACCATCATTTGATAAGGGCAACCCCCTAGGGTTATTTACAGCCATTGGTTCCTCATCAATCGGCTTAAAGACGGAGAGATATCTGCTCCCTGATGCGTCCATCATCAAATACGCTCCACCTGTACCTTCAGACGACCTTATTGGATAATTCCCTTTCAGCAAACCGTCATAGGTTGAGTTAATAAGGTCCAACAGTACAGACGGGATAGCAGCCTTTGGATTAACAATCACTGGTTCCAACCGAATATTTCTGTTTAAAGCCTCTTTAGGAACCGACCCGTAATACTCTATGCCATTAGCTCCATTCCTAAGCTGTCTGACAGCAAGATCATGTGCTTTCAAATCATTCGACTGTGGTGCAACAATCGACAGCTCAAAATTCTTTTCAACAGGTTTAGCTCGAATCTTGGCAGACTTCCTAACACGCA
Organism: Ambrosia x helenae; assembly: GCA_030844895.1. Taxonomy (NCBI): domain Eukaryota; kingdom Viridiplantae; phylum Streptophyta; class Magnoliopsida; order Asterales; family Asteraceae; genus Ambrosia; species Ambrosia x helenae. The sequence goes on from JAUTDX010000315.1 coordinate 67,679, forward strand.
AATGGATCACCGCATCATTATTATTCTTGCAGATATCATTTATAAGCCGTTCATCCTCAAGCTGCTCGCCCTTAAACAAGACTTCTTGTTCCTCAATATCAACCAACCCTTTCTTCCCCTTCGCAAGCTTCCGTTTCACATACCCAACATCATGATTCTTCCCAACATGAAACGTAAACTCTTTCCCACACGACGTCTTCACATTAATCACCTGAAGATCCGAAAGCCGAACAACCAAATGGACCACATTCCCATCACTAACACCATAATCCTTAACCAAAGAATCACTCCTAGACAACTCCCTACCTCCACAAACCAACTTCTGGTTCTTCACAACAAACCCTTTATAACTCTGAATCCGAAGCTTCACCGACGCAATCGAATCGGACTCCAAAACCCTCATTGGCACCACTTTACCAGATATAGCCAGATGAATCATAATCTCGTCATGATTATCAACATAAGAGGGTAAAATCAAGTCATCACTACGTGAGCTGATTGCAATAACACCCGCTGACGACATGGTTCCTCTAAAGTTCCAAACTTTATTACAAAAATCAAACAGATCAGACACTATATGCACAAATTAGGACAAAACATGCATGATCAACCTACAAAAAGAGAAAAAAAGGAACCCTAGAAATGAAGAAAGGTTGTAGAGCCTAATTAACCATGTGGGTATCAATCAAGATTGTGTAAATGATGAATGGGGAGGAATAAACATATGAATTACAGGGTTTGAAGTAAAATGTGGATGGGATTCTTACCAGTTGAATTATTATTATTAAGCAAGAATCAAGAAAGAAGGGGATGGGATGAGGAGACCATATAGCCGATAAAATTGGGGCAATTGAACGTATTATTATTAATTTTGACTGATTCAATATTCAACGATGAACGTTGATTGATCGAATTATGTGTTGATTAATAACGATGACTGATCCTGCTTCAACCAAAAGAAACCAAATGAGAGAGACTTTTTAGACAACAATAGATTGGAAAGTTACCAGTTTTAGCCCTTTAAGTTTGAGATTCTTTCTGTTTATCGTCTCAAGTCTCAATTATCTATAATCTAATCTCACGTGCACATTACTAAACTAAACGGATGGTTCGAGTAATGAGTTTAAACAAGTTAACCTAAGGTTAAAGATGTGTGTAGCGTGTGGTACCTACTACCTATGTTGTTGACTTGTTGCCTAGTTTTATTCTTGCTCTGACACGTGCGGCGTGCGTGCTGTCATGCATTTACCTTATGTTGTCGGCAATGTTTTCAGAATCGAACAGTATGTCAAACTGGTCTCCTTACTTGTTCATTGGTCCAATCGGTCTAACCGGTCGGACCAGATGTAAGAACCGGATGGTGTCGCAAAATTAATAGGGTAAATTTTGAAAATTATTCAAAAAATCCGGTTCAACGCCTTCAAAACACAGTTCAACCGGCTGGGTTCCCGGTCCGATCACCGGTCCAACCCCTGGTTCGCTGCACACACGGTCTAATACCCCGGACTGTCCCGGTTTGACCCCCGGTTCCCAGTCCGGCCGGTCCGGTCCGGGTTTAAAAACACAGGTTGTCGGTCTTTTTTTCTTTTTTTTTTTACGATGGTTCCATTCTCCAGTTGGGATAATCTAATTTCCTTTAAATGGGTCAGATGAGTTTATTCTACTAAACCGGTCAAATGGGGTGGATTTCTTACACGGTCAACTATATGTAGAGTACATAAAATTAAGTTGATACATATAAGAACTATTTTATAAATTTTCATCTAAGAACTCACTAACTTGGCTCCCATATGCCTTACAAAGATGTTTGTAATGTTTGCAATCTGAGTCAGCTTTATAGAATAAGTCAAACGATCCTGGTACGCTTTGTTTTTTTTTTTTTTTTTGAAAGGTTAACTTCATTAAAAAAATGCGCGTCCTCAAAGGGAGGACCGACCAACCATTACATCATATACACAGGGTATACAACCCAATCCTTCCATAATTTTAGTCTTATACTAAAAATTATGTGTTTGTAAGCTGCATATTTCTTAAATGTTATTAAATGCGTCAAACGGGTCATCTTCATAGAATGGGTCAAACGATTCGCTTTATTAAATGGCTCAAGCAGGTTAGTTTTATTAAATAGGTAGAGAGAAACAGTTCAAATGAGTTTCTTCTACTGTGAATTGGGTCACCCTTAAGAAGCGTATAAGTTTTGATAAAAACCTCAAGTAGTTTCTAAATTGGAACCCTTGCCAAGCATCTAAACTGTTGCCTAAAACATAAACAATATAACATAGGATAGTAATATTGTTTTTCAACTAGGTCACTCTTAATAAGCATATGAGTTTCGATAAAAGCCTCAAGTAGTTTCAAAACTGAATTCTTGCCAAGCATAGAAACTGTTGCCTAAAACATAAACAATATAATACATAACATAGTAATATTATTATTATTATTATTTTGTTTAGTGGCATATTTCTCATCCTTTATAAACAATCACCAACACCAAACAAATCAGAGGATGGCTGGCCACTCTTTTTGCTGCGAATATAAAACAATCACCGCATGTTCTAATGTAAATGTTTGAACTTTGCTTATGTACTTGGTAGTGATGTCACTCGACTCTCGAATTGATGTTTGTTAGTGGCCTTATCATGTTTGTAAAAAAAAAAACCTTGTGAGGGTCATTTACATATTTTCCCCTCCTCCTAAAGCATACACATGTAGCAAGTCAATTACATATTTCCCCTTCCCAAAGAGAAATATGTAATTGATTTTAAGGGTTGAGTAAATATGTGAATAATAGCCCTAGTAAAGGGAAATATGTAATAGTTATAGACAAATAAAGCCGAACACTACATAACACAATGTGTAGTTATAGAATCTGCTAATGGCCTAGGGTCGGTCCACCAATCTGTTTACAACCTGTTTAACACATTTATAAAAACTTATAAAACCATTTTAACTCAACTAACTAAATGAATTAAAGAAGTTGTATTTGGGTTATACGATAAGTGTTTGAATTACTATAGAGATTTTTAACATCAATAAATATCGAATGGTGTTCGATCTCAACGATTCAACCCGTCAATAGTAAATCAATCAAACCCGACATCATTATTATCTCTCATTCTCCCTTGTTGGATGCATTGAATGAAAACGACACCCGTTTGATTTCAACAGTTTGATATTTTTGGCAACTTATGTAGAAAACCTTTTTAATTGCACCACAATTTGATGGGATATGTCCTTAAATTATAATATATCTATGTTAGTGTGTGTCAAAAAGATAAAAACTGGATTAATAATTAACTTACTTTATAAGAAAAAAGAACAAATATTTCAAAACAAAGTATGTTATTTTACACAGTGTAACAAAGATGAGAAAGATACAAAAAACACAATAAATCATGAAATATGACACAATGAGCCACAAAATATAACACAGTGCCAAAATATATAACACAATGTTGAAGAAAAAAGACACAATGAATCGAAAAAAATGACCCAATGATGATAAGAAAAAAAACACAATGGTACGCAAAAGACACAATGATATAACGCATATTCTAAAAACTACAAGCCAAAACCCTAAAAGGGGAAGACCTAAAAACTAACATCGCAAGGTTCGATAAGACAGTTCCAATGTCGCTTGAATGAGTTCAATCGGAATCTGTTTGATACCCTTCATACGACTTCCTATTTTTCTTTCACTGTGTATTTGATTCTAACCCTGCAAAAATAGATAGTTATTCTAGTAGGATAACTTAACCCAAAGAGGTATTCTTCATGAAAAAATATAAATAGAATATATCAAGATAATACATTTCAAATTATGATATTACATGAATATAATGACTAGTAGTATTGGTATTTTTAATGGAAAATAGTATTGGTATTTTTAATGGAAAATGTTTCCACTACTTTATTTTAGACTAATAATTTTAAATAGAAACTTGTCTATGTTTTAATTTGGGACAGGTAGACAAGTAATAATTTGATGATTAGTTTTATTAATAAAAATTTAAATTCACTCGAACCTTCAAAACATATTAATTTGTTGAAGTTTATATAAACCAATGAGCATTGAAAGAATCTTTTAGAAGATGGTGGGCCATGGAATAAGCAAAGCAACGGAGCTTTTTCAATACCGCCAACATACTAATCTGGGAACCGGTTTCTGTTTCTCAATATACGTTTGTCTTTTTTTTCCCTATTTTTTCTTAACTATTTCTTTTTAAGAAAAAAAGTTTTGCGAGACATACAATTTATACAATTTTAGCAACCTTATACATAAAAAGTAGAAGTAGAATGAAGAAACAAGTACCTGAGGGAACTAATTTTCTGGATAAGACAAGAAACTCCTTCTAGCCTGATTGAACGGAATCTGTCTAACTGCAAAACAGAACACCGTTAGGACTCGTCACAGGATTGGGGGTTTTCCTGTGACCACCCTCCGGCGTGAGAATAAGTATGGCTTTTAAGCACTCGTAAAGATTGTGAAGTATTTGTGAATGAATCAATATGTTTACCTGCGTCCCTATTTATAGTTGAGGATTCCTCCTCTTTCCACGACGCGTAACCGCCCTCATCTTCTTAGTTGTTCCACTTTTCTTGGGGATAATACATATCTCTTATATTCATAAATTTCGGGTTGGCAGTTGTGCTTTACCCGTTAACTTCTTTCTCGGAGTTGTTTGTTAGTAATCACGTCCAGATTATTTATCCTAATTGGGCCTTATCCATTGGGCCACATAACATATTGTAGGTGTGGGCCGGTTTAGTTGAACTGGGCCCTACCTCGTCATAGAACATCATGAAAACATTATCTTTTCGTTTGTTTTAGTTGTTGAAGATCTAAAAACTAGACCTTGATTAAAGGGGATGAAGACTTGTAACAGTGGAGGATGGAAGATCTCTCTGTAACCATTCTCCAGCGTGTGAGTATAAGAATTTGTTTAGACCATACGGAGTGGAAGAGGGGGGGGAAGAGGGGCGTGATGCGCCTTGTGGCACATGTGGCGACCATGTGTGAAGGGTGAAAATTGTGGGGAGTGGAAAAGGGAGGGGGGGGGGGAGGGGGTATTTGTACTAGTCAGAAAAAGTGTACTTTCGGTGGGTCCGAGCAACTCATATCATTCTTTGGTGGATTAGCCACCTTTCTAGGGTCGAAGCTCTTGGTTTGGTCCGGGATACTTTATACATCTTCAGTCGTCATATGCAAGACTACGTAAAGTCTAACTTCTCTAAATTCTACGGATAAATACAATTGTCACAGTTATCTACGTATTAAATGTTTTTTTACACAATCAACACTTGGGTATAAATGGAAAAAAAATCTAATCTAATAATAGTAATTATTATAATATGGGAGTATAATATAAGGAAATTAATAATAAAATTCCCATATGTATGGATAGTGGATAGTTTATTGTTTTGTTTAAAACTTTAAACGGTGGGTTTAATCAATGTCAAGCGTGGAAACAAAAGAAAACCAGGTAATCCAAAACCTGGTGGCTGGTTTTTCGTTACCTCCTGTTTATTAGATTCTACAAACACAAATCAAACTCTTTCACTTAATCCTATAAATACCCATTAGACCACATCTTCATCTCATCTCAAACAATAACAAACAAAACAATCTAATCTCATTTCAAGATTCTCTGTTTAAGTGATCAAGTAACAAGGAACAAAAGTATGTCGACCACTACAGGCCAAGTAATTCGATGCAAAGGTAACCGATTAATTCATTCATTCATATTTTATATATCTTTCTGTTTTCTGTATTACTTAAACTCTTAAAATTACGTAGCCGCGGTGGCATGGGAAGCCGGAAAACCGCTGGTGATTGAACAAGTGGAGGTGGCCCCACCACAGAAAATGGAAGTCCGAATCAAGATTCTCTTCACTTCCCTCTGCCACACTGATGTTTACTTTTGGGAAGCCAAAGTAAGCTTTTTAAACTCTATTATTATTATTATTATTATTATTATTATTATTTTACAATATATAGAGATACATCAGGCCCTTGGGCTTAATACTAAACCCTAAATACTATATCCCAATACTATCATGGGCGGACCCAAGTGTAACTTAAAAGAGGTGGGCGCACCCCGAAAAAAAAATTAGCGTATTTTAAAGCAAAAATTCCTGGGTCCGTAAAAAAATAGCGTATTACTATAATGGGCGGACCCAAGTGTAACTTAAAACTTAAAAGAGGGGCATAAATCCTGAGTCCGCCACTCCGCCACTGATTACTATTATTGTGCAAATCTAAAATCTTGAATCCTGAATAACTGCAGGGGCAAAATCCTGTATTTCCTCGGATTTTAGGACATGAGGCTGGAGGGTAAGTTCAGTTCTTGTAATTCTATATTATCTAAAATACATTATTTGATTAATATGATTAACATGAACACAGGGTTGTGGAGAGTGTTGGGGAAGGTGTGACTGATCTGCAGCCAGGGGATCATGTGCTCCCTGTGTTTACAGGAGAATGCAAAGAGTGTGCTCATTGTAAGTCCGAAGAGAGCAACATGTGCGATCTTCTCAGGATCAACACTGATAGAGGAGTCATGCTTCATGATCAAAAATCCCGGTTTTCGATCAATGGAAAACCCATCTTCCATTTTGTTGGGACTTCGACTTTTAGCGAGTACACGGTTGTTCATGTTGGATGTCTTGCAAAGATCAACCCTCTTGCCCCTCTTGATAAAGTTTGTGTCCTTAGCTGTGGGATCTCCACTGGTACAAATTTTAATTTAGATACTTGATCACTTGTTTTTTTTTTTTTTTTTTTTTTTTTGAGCAAATAATTTGTGTTTTATAGGGTTAGGAGCTACTCTGAATGTGGCAAAACCGAAAAAAAGGCTCTTCGGTGGCTGTTTTCGGTCTAGGAGCTGTGGGACTTGCTGTAAGTTTTCTCAAATTGTGACACTTACAAGTTATAAATATGTGATTTGTTTGAATGTTATTGAAATGTTAATGAATTATTGGTGATTAGGCTGCTGAAGGAGCAAGAATTGCTGGTGCTTCAAGGATCATTGGGGTTGATCTCAATGCCAATAGATTTGAGCTTGGTAAGTTCGTAAAAAGTTTGAATTTAAACAAATCTTTTGAAAGATGAATCTCATATGTATAATTTTTTTTTTATTTTTTTTTTGTTAAAATAAACAGCGAAGAAATTTGGAGTTACAGAGTTTGTGAACCCAAAAGACTACAAGAAACCGGTGCAAGAAGTGATTGCTGAGATGACAAATGGAGGAGTTGACAGGAGTGTTGAGTGCACCGGTCATATTGATGCTATGATCTCTGCTTTTGAATGTGTTCATGATGTATGTCTTCACCTTTCCAAAAATACTAACATATGTTTTTAGAATATATTATTAACTTCTTTTTGATTTACTTTTGGTGAAGGGTTGGGGTGTTGCGGTTCTTGTGGGTGTTCCACATAAAGACGCTGTGTTCAAGACAGGTCCTATGAATCTGTTGAACGAAAGGACTCTCAAGGGTACCTTCTTTGGAAACTATAAACCGCGATCTGATATTCCATCTGTTGTTGAGAAGTATATGAACAAGGTAATTAACACATAATAATTTTTAGTTTACAATTATTATTTAAATAAGAAATTGACAATTGAAGGATTTGTGGGTGATTTTTTTTTTTTTTGGCAGGAACTTGAGTTGGAGAAGTTTATAACACATGAAGTTCCATTTTCGGAGATCAATAAAGCATTTGATTTGATGCTTAGTGGTGAAGGTCTTCGTTGCATCATTCGTATGGATGCTTAAAGCGGCAGTCGTCATCTATTAATATGTGTTTGGTTCTTATTTATGTTGTTAGCCGTCTTTTATCTTACCTGTAAATGTGTTCTTGAGGTCTGTTGTCAAAGATTCTCAGTTTGTGATGAGTTATTTGAATAATATTAATGTTCATCAGAGTTTTGATTAAAAATTGGTGAGTTTGGAATGGACAAATAGATGAATAGATCGGGCAACAATGATGCATGCATCTGAAAAAAGTGACAGCCAAGGCAGTTTTAAATCCCATTGCCAGAAGCAGTGGCGAATCTTAACCCGAAGGTTCGGGGGGTCGGAATCACTAGTTTCGGTGGGTCGAAAGCCTGTTTCGGGGGGTCGAAACCCTATATTTCCAAAATTTTCTATACGAATACTATATAATCGGAACTTCTGCGCGAAAATTTGGGGGGGTCGGCCGCCCCTCCCCGCCCCAACTAAGCTACGCCACTGGCCAGAAGCACACTTCATTAAGATATATTTATGTTATACCTTATTATGCTTTTTATAAACACCAAAATTCAAATTTAGGGTTATAACAATACATTTTAAATTTAGAGTTTGTTAATAGCACGTTTGGTCCATGTGCTTTACAGATACTTTATCCCGATGGTGAAACTTATTAGTTAGGTGTTCTCTATGGTTGAATTTTCGTAACATTGATAGTCCTTGCCATGTTGGTCATTAATTTTCTCCATTAAATAGTATAAAATGTCTATTTTGCCACTAATAAGAACCAATACAAATATACAATAAAACAAACTTATATATATTTAACCATCACCGCTACCTCCATCTTCACCATTGTCACACCATCAACATCAATCACACTCTCATCACCGATTGTCTTCTATAAGTAGTTAGATTCATTTTACACCCAACTATAAGAAGAGAAATATAAAATATTTTAAACGCTCCTTTATTGATTATTGATAGTCTGAATTGTGAAAGTAATTCACTGGATTCTAGCTTTTATGTATTTAATATCCTTTGTTATATAAAAAGTACAATAGCAAGAAATTTACTTGAGAGTCTCAATGGGTAATTTCAAATAAACAAACGGGTATAAACATACCCGACAAGTAATGAAAAATCGGGTATAAGACCCGATTTTACAACTATCCATATGAGAATGACTGAATGAGATTACCAATATACATCCCTGTAACCTTCAAATTATGTTTTAAGCTTAGCCCGGATTTCTTTACAAGCCAAGTTGGACCTGGGCCCCCATTTAATCCATTTAGCATAAACTCTAAAGTCCAATAGCCTACAGCCCAATAACTAGGAAACCTGATGAAAATGACTTGATTTCTAGGTGTACATGCTTTAATAAACCGATGGAAGTAAGAAGTGAATCTTTCATAGAACGTAGAAGATATGATTTATAAAGTTAATGAGAACATTGTATGATTTGAAAAAGTTAATGAGAACATTGTATGATTTGAAAAAAAAAAATTATACCAAAAAGAACCCCGAGGGGCACAAAATTCCTCCACCTTTATGTCGTCACCCACCTTTACCCCGTTAATGCCCCTTCACGGAGTAAAACGTCCACCATGGCGTGGGCGTTAGTCCATAACAAATGGTTTTGCGATAAATAGACAAAACCAACGGTGAAAAGGAGCTGTTTAGAAATGCTAAAAAGTATTTTGGATCCTAATTGGTTTTCCTCCTTGTATAACTGACTTAAGAGGAGATGCACCACCGCTGTACGCACGCTTACAACACAAACTTCATTTTCACTTCTCACTTCAGCAACCAAGCGGAAATCTTTGGCATCGAGCAGCAGTCATGGATGTGACTCGCCATTTACAAAGTGTTCAGTAGAAACAAAGAAAAATCCGAAGTCACAAAACGACCCTATATCCAACGATTTAACCGTCTTTTACTCAACTGGTGATCACGAAGTACCCAAACTTAATAGTTGCAAAAATAAATAAATAAATAAATAAACCAAATACAACTTGAGATTTTTTTAAATAAAGCAATCGCCTTCGGAACAAAACATGTCACCAACCATGTGATTATTATATACAAAACACGAGTTGACCCTTACGAAACACTTATAAAAGACAAGCTTGTACTCCCAAAAGACACAGGAAGTAACCCTTGACTTTTGTTAACTATAAAAAAACATGAAGGTTAGCTGCTTATAGGTGCAAAAAGCCAAAAACATATGACCTGATGTGTGGATTTAGTGCAAAATAATATGTTCACAATATACACACCAACCTTCTCATTCCATCCTTGGAATGCACATCAATGGAGGATTTCAAAGTCTTGTTATACCTCCTAATCCTACTTCATGTTCTTCCACCTTCGTTAGAAGCATCACCGCACAACTGCCCTATTTCCTTCTGTGGCTCGAGTGCATACTCAATCCAGTTCCCATTTCGTGTGGTGGGTCAACAACAGGACATGTGTGGCTATCCGGGCTTTAACCTACGTTGTGACAAGCAAGGAAAATTGCTACTGAACCTCCCAAATTCTGGAGACTTTTCAGTCCGAGCCATTGATTATCGATCTCAAACTGTCCAAGTTTATGATCCATCAGGCTGTTCTGCTGCTAGGCGTTTGACTTTAGACCTTTCGGGTTCGCCTTTTTGGAATTCTTCGAGTAAAAACTACACTCTTTTGAGCTGCCCGGTTGAAGCCGATACATCTGATCACATAACTGTTGGCTGCATAAGCAATTCTACACATTCGACTTTGGCAATTTCTTCTGAGAGTTTCGCTATGACAATGGCTAACCAAACCTCATGTAGGATCATTGGTTCTATAAAGACCCCCTTAGCATGGTGGCAAGATCAAGGACTCACATCTAACCTAAATATTGATTTAGTTTTGACGTGGGATAACCCTAATTGTAAAGAGTGTGCGGTCCGTGGCGGGACTTGTGGTTACACAAATACCACAAAGCAAGATATTACCTGCTATGAAAATACCAAAAAGGGTAAGACAGTATTTCAGTATTTCTCACTAAACCTCCTTTTTTTTCAAATTCTCCTTGATCTGAATAAGAAGGTAAGCGGGCCGATCTTTGTTCAACTCAAATCTCACTAATTTACATTTTCAGGCAATAAACATCAGATAATAGCTGTGATAATCGTATCCATAGGGCTAGCTCTACCGGCCACAGCAGCGTCAATTGCCTTGGCATGTTATATCTGCAGGGACCGCAGAAGCGTAGCCACCTGGTTTGCAATAAATGCAACACCCATTTCGCCAGACACCGCCACCGTTTCAAATGGCGGTATAGTCATGGGTCTGGACCAATCTACCATAGAGTCCTACACGAAAGTAATTCTAGGGGAAAGCAAACGCCTTCCAGGACATGGAGACGCAGCGTGCTCCATATGCTTAGCAGAATACAGTGCTAAAGAGATAGTCAGATGCATACCCGAGTGTAGACATTGCTTCCATGCTGACTGTATTGATGAGTGGCTTAAAGTGAGAGGGACATGCCCCGTTTGCAGGAATGCACCTTCTCTGGCTTGTGTTGACTTAACATATTCCTAGGTTTTATTGTTTTGTTCAATACTTGATCGTGCCATTCGCACCCCTGCTTTTGTTCTTCTCAAGATAAATAATGAGATATCGTATAGAAGATCAGTCTGTAATATCAAATCCAAATTCAAAATAAAACACTAAACTCTTGGGAATTCGAGATCAAATCACTTAACATTTTCACAGATAAATTTTTTAGCTATATATATGCTTTACTAGACTATTCGACTTGTTATGTGACTTATGTCCGTGTAATTGGTTTCAAGGGTAAAAAAGACCTTTAAGTTAAAAGTGAGTAACGTCAATTAAAGTGCAATGTACAACCATGGGCAGATGGAAGTGAAGCCTTGGAGGCCACAGGCACCCCCTCAAAGCCATGTTATTATTTATTTAAAATAATAAGGCACCTCTTGATTTAACTTGCAGGCACCCTTAAACCCCTTGACAACCAAACCTAATCCAATACAAAAATTGAAAATGACCCAATTATTGTTCATACTTTATAATGAGATAATTTATCTAAAAATGATAAATAAAATAACAAGAAATGATGTATTTATAGATCTTTGTGTTCTCTAAGTGTTCTTTGACATCATTATTGTGATTATGTTTCTTATTATCTTATAGAATGGGTAAATTTACCCCCCCCCCCCCCCCCCCCCCCCCAACCCCCCCAACCACACACACACACAGCGCAACCAAATATCCTGGATCCACCACTATCAACTATGTATGCATTAAAATTCAATTTAGCAAAGCACAAATAAAGTGACAAAATATAGCAGCGGGATAAATGTTTATAGTGAAGAAAACTGATAGATGGGAGGAAGGTCAGATAGCAAAGCCTAGAATATTTGAAGAAGATTATTTCAGAGGCTCAGAGCTCAAAGAGGCAAGAAAATAATGGTTGCTAAGATGACTAGTTCAAAGTCAGATGTAGTGACGACATATACCTTACCAAAAATGTGTTCTTTTTTATTGCTGAACCTTCTACAATTGATTTCTTTTTTATTTTCGGAAAGCTTCCTTTGCAAATATATCTACTTGCCCATTAACAATGATTACAAGATATTGGTGAGACTGATTGCGGTTAAGAATTTATTCTTAATTTTACCTGTGTCTAACTGTCTAAGTCAAATATTGTATCTTTTTGGGCAGGTAGACAGAGTGTTGACAGTTGTGTGTTTATGATCTTGACCAACCAACAATCATATTTATGTCTTGAGAATGTTAGGTCACAACCACAACTTGGTAGTTGAAAAGTCACCGGTTGAGGACTGATGCACTGATGCAGATTTTAGGCAAGTATGAGGATCAACATTAATTGTCTATCACCAAATACCACCCTCTCTTGACGGACTTGTTAGTGGTCTTTTGAGATCATTGCCTGCATAATGCTAACACAGTGTTCTTCCATCAACAACTAGAGAAAATCCTAGAGACAGTGAGGTTTTCATCTTCATCTTTGTTTTTTATGCATCGGACGATTTGAGACAACAAGAAAAACACTTTAGGCTTCATGAGGCGTAGCATATACATGAAGCAGCCTGGAGTGGTGGTTTTCGCCTCAAATTTTCAACAAGAAACAGGCAACTGTTGATTTTGGCAGATTTTGTCGACTGGTTAAGTTTGTGCCAGTTAGTTTGATTTTGGCAGATTTTGTGCCTAGGATTGGATTTGAAGCCGTTGTATATATACCTATAGTTACGCTTCAAAGTTGTACGTATAGCTTCTTAGGTAGTACTTTATGTTATTAACAATGTACAAATTGTCATGTGTAATTAATTTATTAGTACTTTTGAATACCTGAAGCCTCACGTGAAGCTCTCGTCTTGACGTCTCACCCTTTCTAGAAACTAAGATTTACATCAAATCGTAGTCATATTGATCTTAGAGCATTAGAAGATTGAAGGGCTGAGAGCTAGCAGTCTATTTTTGCTCACAATCTTGCTCATGTACAAACTACCTATAGATAGAAGCTATTTGGTTCCTAGCGTCAGACACTATCGATAGTTCCATACACCCAAGAGGATTTCATCTCTACAACCAAAGTGCTATAGAAGGTCAATTTCTAAACTCCCTATGAATATAGTTTCCTTATACAATGAGAACTTAAAAATGTTTTATGGTTTCGTTTTATCTGTTGCTTTCATTAACCCCTTTTAACCAACTCAATTACTCAAACAGAGCACAACTACAAAAGCTAACTTACTTCTACTTGATCGCTAACTTCCACATAGGTAAGGTGACTAGGATAGTTTCTTCATACAACAGAAGTATAGGTGGACTTAAGAGTCGTTATGTTCTCCTTGCAAATAAGACGAAAAGTATTCACTAGGAACAAAGCACAATCAAAGCTCATAAAACCTATATCCAACGGTCTAAACATCTTTTACTCGACTAATAATCAGGAAGAGCCGGTCTTATTAGTTATGCAAAAACATAAATAACTTAAAAAAAACTGCAACCTACTTTTAATAAAACATTCACCTTTGGAGAACAAAAAAAAGACAAGAAAAAAAAACATGTCACCAAACCATGTGATTATTATATACAAAACACTAGTTGACCTTTATCATAAACTTATACAAGATAAGCTTTTACTCCCAAAATACGAAGTAAGTCATCCTTGACTTTTGTTAATGATAAAAAAACGAAGGTTAGCTCATAGCTGTTTATAGCTTCGAAAAGCCAAAAACATTTGACCTGATGTGTGGATTTAGTGCAATGATGTTCTCAATATACACATAAATCTTCTCATTCCATCCTTGGAATGCACATCAATGGAGGTTTTTAAAGTCTTGTTATATCTCCTAATCCTACGTCAACTTCTTCCACCTTCATTAGCAGCGTCACCACACCACTGCCCGATTTCCTTTTGTGGCTCAAGTGCATACTCAATCCACTTCCCATTTCGTATGGTGGGTCAACATCAAGGCATGTGTGGCTATCCGGGCTTTAACCTACGTTGTGACAAACAAGGAAAACTGCTACTGAACCTCCCAAATTCAGGAGACTTTTCAGTCCGAGCCATTGATTATCGATCTCAAATTATCCAAATTTATGATCAATCAGGCTGTTCTGCTGCTAGGCGTTTGGCTTTAGACCTTTCAGGTTCACCTTTTTGGGGTTCCCCAACTAAAAACTACACTCTTTTGAGCTGCCCAGTTGAGACCGATGTGTCTGATCACATCAGTGTTGGTTGCATAAGCAATTCTACACATTCTACTTTAGCTATTTCTTCTGAGAGTTTTGCTATGACAATGGCTAACCAAACCGCGTGTAGGATCATTGATTCTATAAAGAGCCCCATAGCATGGTATCAAGATCAAGGAGGGCTCACATTTAACCTAAATATGGATATAGCTTTGGCATGGGATAACCCCAACTGCCAAGAGTGTGTAGCCGGTGGCGGGACTTGTGGTTACACAAATACCACAAAGCAAGAAATCGGTTGCTTTGAAGAATCCAAAAAGCGTAAGACAATCTTCCTCACTAATCCTTTTTTTTTTTCCAAAAACTCATTGATCTGAATAAAAATGCAAGCGGGCCGGTCTTAGTTTAACTTAAATCCGACTGTTTTACATTTTCAGGCAATAAACATCATATGATAGCTTTGATGATTGTATCCATCGCCCTAGCTCTACCAGCCATAGCAGCCTCAATTGCCTTGGCATGCTATATCTGCAGGGACCGCAGAAGGGTAGCCACCTGGGTTGCAAGAAACGCAAGACCCAGTGCGCCAGACACCACCACCGGTTCAAATGGGGATACGGTCATAGGTCTGGACCAATCAACCATAGAGTCCTACACGAAAGTGATTCTAGGGGAAAGCAAACGCCTTCCAGGACAAGAAGATGCAGCGTGCTCGATATGCTTAGCAGAATACAATGTTAAAGAGATAGTCAGGTGCATACCTGAGTGTAGACATTGCTTCCATGCTGACTGTATTGATGAGTGGCTTAAAGTGAGAGGGACATGCCCCATTTGCAGGAATTCACCTTCCCCAGCTCGTGTTGATTTGTAAAATATTCATATGTTCTATTGTTAAGTTCAGTACTTGATCTCGCACCCCTGATTTTGTACTACTCAAGAGTCAAGAGTCAAGATACAGAATAAGAGATTGTATAGAAAATCAGTCTGTAATATTAAAATCCAAAATAAAACACTAAATTCGAATCAGATTGGGAATTCGAGATCGATTCTGTAACAATTTTACAGAAATCTGTTAGCTATATTTTTTTCTGGACAACTGTCAGCTAGATTATTGGACTTATTATGTCCATCAGTCCATGTCAACGATAATAGTATACATTTCATCCACATCAGCATGTAATAGGTATCAAGGGTAAAAAAGACCTCAGTTAAAAATGAATAACGCCAATTTAAGCACAATGTATTATGAATGCATTGAAATTTAGTTCAGCGCATAAAGTGAAAATATTTGCACTAGGATAAATCTTTATAGTGATGAAAACTGATAGATGGGAAGAAAGTCAGATAACAGAGCCTGAAATATTTGAAGAAAATCATTAAAGAGGCAAGCAAATGGTGGTTGCTAAGATGACAGGTTGTCAGGTCCAAAGTCAGATGTGGTGACGACATATACCTTACCAAATATGTGGTTTTTTTATTGCTTAACCTTCTATGCTATATGTCTTTTTCTATTTCGGAAAAATTCCTTTGAAAATTTACCTATTTGCCCATTAACAATGACTACAGACATTGGTGGAGTGTTGACAGTTGTGTTCATAACATTGACCAGCCAACAATCATGTCTATATCTTGAGAATGTTAGTTCACAGCCACGACACAGTAGCTGAAAAGTCACCAGTTCACGCACATTCCCTAACGTCCGATTTAGGTAAGTACAAGGATCATAATTTAGTTGTCCATCCCCACACACCAACCTCTCTTGAGAGACTTTTTAGTGGTCTTTTGAGATCATTGCCTGCATGCTAACACAATGTTCTTCCATGACTATAGAGAAATTTCTACACACAGTGAGATTTTG
The DNA here is from genome assembly GCA_030844895.1 of Ambrosia x helenae. NCBI lineage: Eukaryota > Viridiplantae > Streptophyta > Magnoliopsida > Asterales > Asteraceae > Ambrosia > Ambrosia x helenae. The sequence continues at coordinate 83,985 of JAUTDX010000315.1, forward strand.
AGCTTCATCTTTCTTCTTCTAGAACAGTTCTTGAGACACCAGCAAGACTAGAAAAAGTGTTTCATATTCTCTTAAAAAACACATGTTGGGCATTTTGAGACAAAGAAAAACACTTTAGGCTTTATGAGGCGTAGCATCTACATGAAGCAGCCCAGACTGGTGGTTTTCGCCTCAAAATTTCAACAAGAAACAGGAACAGTTGATTTTGAAAATTTTGGCGATTGGTTGATGTTGTGCCGGTTGGTTTGATTTTTGCAGATTTTGTGTCTGAAATTGGGTTTGAAGCTGCTGTAAATATACTTACTACTTACGCTTCTAAGTTGTACATATACCTTCTTACTTCTTAGGTAGTTTTTTTTTTATGTTTAAATACTAACAATGCACAAAATGTCATGCTTAATTAATTAAGTAGTACTTTTGAATACCAGAAGCCTCACATGGTTAAGCTCTCAAGTCTCACCTCATCCTTTTTAAAACTAAGTTTCCATCAAATCAGTAGCCATATTGATCTTAGAGCTTTAAAAGCTCCAGGGGTTGAGAGTTAGCACTCTATTTTCTTGCTCACAGCCTTGCTCACGTATGAACTATAGCTAAAACGGTTCCTAGCCTCATATATTGAGAAAATGGTGTACGCCACCACTAGCCTTAAATGATATCCATACACCAAGAGGATTTCAGCTCTACAACAACCAGAGTGCTATAGAAGGTCACTTTCTAAACCCCCATATTTATAGTTTCCTTAATGGTTTATTTATACTGAGTAACTGAGCCTTAACTCAAGCAAACAAAATCCCCCAATGGTCATAAAGCATAAAAAGCTACAAACTAAAGAAAGAAATCAGTATCAAAATGCAAATGAAAATGCAAATTAAGGGATAAAAAGAAAAGACAAGTACCATCTATTAATCATGACACATTAGCACAGACTTAGCATGGTAGAGAAACTTAGATATTTAAAATTCTTACAAGCTGAATTTGCATAACTAAGAGTTTTAATGCAAAAAATTCGTAAATAGGACAGAATTAACAAAGGAACATTCCAATATAAGATACAAAACCAAGTGAAGCATCCCGGAATCACTTCTTAGCAAGCAGCTTCTTGGGTAGCATCTCCACTGGAGTGGTTTTCAGAAGGTAAAGCCTGGCTGCGCGTTCTTGCAATGTACCGCCGCACTTCAGTCCCCTTTCCTGAAGCTCAGTTTTAAGCCTTTCCATACCAAGAACCTAAAAGTAAGCAAAAATAAATGATGTCAATACAGGAGGCCACTTCTACAAAGTAATTACATCCTCAGGTAAATATAAAAACAAAACAATGGCAGACGCTGCACTTAAAAAGAAATCCATCTCCAAATCTTATGTCATTTTTCTTAAATATAAGCCTTCTCTATTGGATAAATTAGAAATATAGAATAAACAAAATACAGCCTCCGTTAGAGAAGAAAAGGAATTCACTAAGACAGTCACAAAGTAGAGTTACGTCCTAAATGAATTACTGTTTTATCAATTTTATTGTGAAACAATCATTCCGAGATTTTTTTCCCCAGAGAAACCTTCAAAAATTAAAATAGACAAATGCAAATCACAAAATCACTCTAGATTTCTCATACCTCCAGCTCTGCTGCTGAGTTAAACTCGTCAAAATTCAGTGGCTTTAGAAAGTCGACGCAATCACTCTTTGTACACTCTTTTTCTTTATCGACGACTAACACCTTACAATCAGATAGTGTAGCTTCTACATCAGTAGTTCCAGCCTCTTGCCCATTCGTAATGCTCTGAAGTTCACACTGTTTTTCTTCCACGTTATCAAACTCAGACTTCTTGTAATTCTCCATTTCAGGAGGAAAAGAATCAGCTGAGTTCTTCACCATGCTCTCGTCACATTTCACTGATGCATCAGCATCAGCTACTTCATGAGAAGTAATTTTATCATCAGAATCTTTAACAAATCCTAAATGTCCTTCGGTAACAGTTTCCTTTTCCTCCTCTGATGCACTCTCAGATGAACAGCCAACTGAAGATTCTCCTTCAACTTTCCCACCAGTTACAGATGCCAAACTTCCATCGGCTTCCTTATTGGATTCTGATTGGTTTTCATTGTTTGTAACAACAGATTTCTCATTCTCTTCACCCATTTCATCATCATCACTATCTTCCTCATCCATGTCATCACTATCACTGTCATCCACTTTTCTCTTACCCATCCTACAAAATGAGTACAAATGTTTTATAAACTCACACTTAAACACAACAACTTGTTTTTACATCTAGCATTCACAACTTCATATTCTGTTAAAGATTATCTCACTTGACCTCTTACCCGAAATTCTTTAGCCAAAAACTAAGTTATCATCAAACACAAGACTAATTCCTAATTCCTAAACTTATTAATATTAACAATAGTTCATTGTGACATGTTATTTACATTTATATAAAACAATAATAATAATAATAATGTCTAACCAATCGATATAACATTATTGATTCAGTAACGGACAACCCTTACCAAATCTTAAGCTTCTTCGATTTCGATCCATCCGCATCCTCCCCCAACCCTCCACCCTTCCTCTTCGACGTTAAAAACCCACCCGAAAGCGATTCCCTAACCGACTTATCAACCTCCTCCATACATTTCGCCGAATCCTTCCGATACTTCTCCACGTACCTCTCCGCCCCATCGCCACCGCCCGCCTTCTTAACCTCCTTCCCTTTCTTCTTAATAAACTCCTCCGCCACCTTCTCCAGCTTCCTCTCCTTCTCCTCAGCCAACCACTCCTCCATCCTCTTCTCAGCATTCACATGCCTTAATCTCCGTCCACTCATATCCCGACACGCGTCAAAATTATTCGTCTTCTTTTGGCCAGCTTTCGTTGCCGCTCCACGGAGCAATGACCCGAACCCGCCTTTTCCGCCACGTAAGCGGAGCAGAAGGTGAACAAATGATGGTGATGAACAGTCATGGTATAATGACGTGTCGTCGGTTAGGGTTTTGCCGTTGGATATAAGGAGTTGGTGGTGTGGTGGAATGGAGGTTAGGGTTTGGATTTGTGATTTGATTGAAGAGATTGGGATAATTGGGGTTGTGAAATTTAGGGTTATTGATTTGCTGTCTAAGAGCTTTGTGATTACTTGATAGATTTTAGGTTGTGATTGTGATTGATCCATTGGAATTAATGGTTATAGTTATGATTGAAGAATGGTTCGATCGATTGCTCGAGTTTCAGTTGAACAAGGATTTTGATATTATTGATCGAGTAGGAGAGAATTGGGTAAAAGGGTTGTAAATTGGGGACGATTGGGATATATAAAGCTTTTGCTACCAATAAACTATCTTTTTTTCGGTTTCGCGGCGGTATATTTGTTGTGTAGGAGTGTTTAGTAGTATTATTGACAATGTTTTTTCTGCATTCCTTAGTGTGATGAGGCGCTAATTCTATTGGTATTAGTTTGTTACGGTACCAACACATGTGATAGCAACGTCATGCGAGTTATTGTGGGACGCGGTTTACAATGTGCATTGCTGCGAAACGTGTAATCATCATATTTGTACTGAATCGGTACGGATCCCCAAAGACGGTAAAAATGGGCACCGATAAATGAACCGAAAATGATCACTACGGTACGTGAGTATTCAAAGGTAAATCAACAAAAAAATATGTTACTTTAACGAATCAATACCGGTACCAAAAATACTATTACAACTATGGTCCAAAAAGAAAAGCAAATAGGTTTGTCGGGAAAAAAAAGTTTGGGGCATATTAGCAATAAAGTTGTGATGCATGTTAACAAAAAGGTCTCGATACACATTAGCATTATGGCACTATTCAAGTGTCTTATAATTAGGGGTGTTTAAAGGGTAGTAGGAAATAGGTAATGGAGGGAAAAGCGAGAAAAGTGAAATTGTTGGACGAATAGGATAAGATGATTATTAAAAAGTGTCTTTCCTATAGTATAGATACAATAAGAATGAATTACATGGTTAGTATCAATGTTTTAAAAAAGGGGTAAATACCGGCCGATTATATCGGTACTACTAGCTCCGGTTGTAAATCCGGTACGAAATACCTCGGCAAATAGGGGAAGCGGCATCGACTTTGAACTGTCAGTAAAATCCAGTATACTGATTTGAACCGGTATTAGCACATGTTAGCTTTTTGGTTTTGATTTTTACATATTATCAGCACATCTTCATGTTAACTACCGGTTTTAACCCACCCATTTTCAATATTTAATCTCCCTCGATCAAAATTCAAGCTAGTAGTCTCTATGTTCACTCCGGTTTTTGTTTCCTTTTCTTTTATCTCAAAAAACTAGGTTCTCGGTTGAGGATGATTTCGGAAGGTGGTTTTTGTTTTGTGAAAAAAAATTGTATTATTTTCTCGTTAGTCAGTATTGATCATGATCTTGTTTTTGACGCGTGTGGAAGGAAAAGAATATAAAAGCATCAACTCTAGCTTTCACTAATGTGAAAACCACTCACGGCGTTTTTTACTTCACGTATATGATTTTAAACGTAATCCGTTTTTCATGTGCTACAGTATGAAAATCTTTAACTCGTCTTTGTCAAGTCTAAACAATAATAGCAAGTTACAATAACTATAATGAATTAAGTTGTTACTAATAAAAAAGCGTACATAACTTCCCCCCCATGGACACGGGCATTGAGAGTTGTACAATTACATAAAATCACCGTGTGCTTGCGCTATTGTTACACCCACGAAGCAAAAATCAGGCTTTGCACAACTGAGAGTAGAGATGGATCATTTGTTGGATCCACGAGCTGCTTCTTTGTCTATTCCCAGAAGGTCACCTTTTGCAACTCTCGTATCTCACCTGATAAGCAAGCGAATTTGAGCACCCTAGGTGGCGGAAAGACAGTCATACCCTCCTATGATAAAACAAATAAAAATCTTCAAGTTTCGAATTCAAGAAACTTTCACTACTTTTCACTAAACATGTGACACAATGAAAAAGAGGCATGATATTTATAAATGATATAAAACAGGACAAATAAGTTAATCATTACATGTATTTTGGAGTGAAATGGATATAAATTAGATAACATTTCTTAAAGTAGCATATGATAGTTACCTTTGATGATGGGGTGAGGATGGTTGATCTGGTGAGTATAACCTATGTTCCTCTAGCCCTCCCCTATAACGACTTCCCTCACCGCGTGCTGATTGCTCATTTACGCCAGAAAACCCTACGGGGCCCGGTGACCCAAGTTCAACCTACTCATATTGAGAAGCAAAGCCAGCATTTTGCTCAAACGGATACACCATCACAACAGGACCGTTAGACCCATTGGGTGGGGCTACTGGTAAAGGATACATGCCATGGTTCACATTGGTAGCACCACTTTGACTTGACCCAGGATGCAATATACCATTTTGCGTTTGGTATGTAGAAAATGACTCGTGTCTGCGTGAATTCATTGACCAACTTCCACTTGATTTAGCCGTTGACTTATCCATTTGATTACGGTTGTGGTTACGTCCCGAACCACGTGACTTCGAGTTACTGTCTCTATGACCATGATTATCACTTTTATCATGGTTAAAGTTCCCCTTACGAGGGCGATCCCTAACATCAACCTTCTGAAACAAGGGACAAGAAAACAAATTTACAAGACAAAAATGCAACTAATATGCCATAAAAGATAAATAACAAAATATTATTTTTATGAAATAATTTACTATAATCGGGCATGGATTATAACTGGAAAAGAAGAAAGGAGATTTTCTTACAGGATTTGGAAAATATGTCCCGGTACCACTACGATATCTGGGCATATCTTCAACATAATGCTGGAAAACATTAGGTCGGTTGGGGACAGACTGAAGAGATGGAACAGGTACAAGTCGTGGTCCATAGTTCATGAGCTGTGTGACTAAGTTCATGTTTGCCAGGGGTCTTCCAGGCCCGTCCCATGGAACACGGCCCTGTAAATAAACCGGTGGTACCATGACCGGTGAAGGATACACTGTTGGTCCATGATGTGGACCTTGACAAAACCGCCCAAACTGCAGATTCTGCCAATGGCTAGCAAAGTCGCTATTAAGAATATTAGACCTGTGTTCATCTGGTGTCTCATGGTTGCCCACCCCTCGAGGACTAAAATCCTCAGACTGGTTAACACCTTCCGGATGAATATTTTGCCCAACATCACCATTTTCAGTACCCTCAAAATGACTAGCTGATGCATCTGATGACCCATTTTCTGATGGGACGTTATAATACGGAAGCATTGTGACGAACGGGACAGGTGGTCCAGTGGGATAAAAAGTCAGTGGCGTACCCGCGGTATTGTCCATCACCCGGTGTCGCGGGTTGGGCCCGATAATCACCGGTGCCATTGGAATTACGGAACCACTTGTTTGGGCCGGTTCAATGCCTGGCACGTGAGATCTCGAAGTATGCATTGGAGCAACAGCCTGAGATTCTGACTCAGACCTCAAACTCGTGGATTGAACCCTGTCCATATCATCATCCTCGGACCGAAAACGGTCAGACATAGACAAATCTATAGGATTGACTGTTTTCTTTCCCTTTTTTTCCTTTGTTGACTGGTTGACCGTTGACGTTTCATCCCAAGAACTCTCTGACGTTTCATCATTTAATTTATTTTCTAGAGAACTAGAATAATCCAAATGATTATTCTCTCTTAATCTGTCTCGTTTTTCCTTGTTATTCTTATGTTGACTTCTTCCTAACGCACCAGATCCACCCACACGACGAGGTGGCGGGACGTAATTCATCCTAGGAGAAGATGACTGAGATTTATTTTCATCTTGAGAAACAATTTCAGAACTCACCCGATCGACTTCCCGCCATATTTCATGGTTATAATTATCATCACCAGAGTTAGTTTCCACAGACCCGAGACGACTTTCATTTACAGGAAAATAATGAGGAACCAAACCATGCGGAAAATGCATACCCGCAAATTGGGGATCGATAAACGGTATATTTGACGGAATCATTCCGGCCAAATTCCTTTGCGTGTATCCTAACGAAGCTAGAAAGGACGGCGAGAATGGAAAAGGTAAATGACCCGACGCTAGATTCACAGGCCCGTTAAAACCGTGAAATGCAGAAGATGCCATCATGTTCACAAGATCTTGTTCCTCTTGCTGCATATCTTCAAGGTGATATATACTTGATTCTGTTGATGGTACGAAACTTTTATGTGGCACGTGGTGTAAAGATGAAGCCTCGTTTTTTTGGACTTCAGTTTCAACATTTTTCCTCCTGTTATGGGTTTTTTCGTTTTCAGGTGGTTTATTAATGGTTCCTTGAAAAGGAACATATTTGTATGTATCGGTTAATTCAGGCTAGACCGTGTTCTAGCAAACGGAGACCGTTGAATATCATTTGCCAAAAGACCAGATTTCAAATTCCGTTGACCTTGGTTAGCGTGACCAGGAGTGGCAACACAAGCCTTGGGTGAACTTTCTGACTGATTATTGGTAGAATGAGTGTGGTCAAAGTCAGACTCTTGACCAACAGATTCTGACTTTTTGCCACCTGAAGTACTCATTTTAGTATCAATTTTCAACACCATTGAATTAGTAACGGGGGCATCAGGACGAATACCATTGCCATGTCGGTCCCACGTGTTAGTAAAAAACTTGTTTACTTCAGCCACAAGATTTTCCTTTGGGCAGTCCAGGAATTTCGCCAGCCTTTTGGCCCCAAGCGCAAACGCACTACGTATTCTGAAAAAATTACCTAAAAACATGATAAAACATAACAAAGGTATAAATAAGACCGTAAAATATATTTTAAAACATATAAAAAGTATATTAAAAAGAACCATTCACATTAAAATGGCGTATATACCTTTACTGACACTTCTTCCAAGATTATTACTCACACGTAGCGGATCAATGACATTAAAATGTTTGGAAAGAAACGGCTGCCCATGATTATCCTGACCACCAGGGAACACAGCATACACAGAACTACAAGCATCAAGAAACACTTTGTTTAACAGCAATTCTTCACTATCCTTACGAGGTGGCTCAGCTACGATATTACAAAATACAAAAAAAAAAATCACTATTAATATTAATAAATTGATACAAATATAGCATTGCTAATTAGTTTATTATTAAGTAGAGAATTACTAACAAAATTACCAGTTACATCTGGAAGTGAATCAATGGGTACAGGGCCCCACAAGCTAACACAGAAATTGTCCCAATCAAATTTACTAAAGAATTCTAGAAAACGGTAAAGCACCTGCGATAGCAAAGACAACATTCATAAGCAAGATTATCTGATTATTCCGTTCTTCATGTAAATTTAAAAACACAAAAAAATCATCAAAGTGACAACCTCAAGTGGGCCCGCAAAAGAATTGTTGAAGACATGGAATATGTAAAGAACCAACGTCTCAAGGGCGTAAGTGGAGATAAGACCATGATGAGCTCCGAGTATACGGCTCTCGTAGTAACACCAGGCTTTGATTAGTATAATGCTACGCTTAAATAAATGATTCTGATTTATCAAATTGTCAACCTGCACAGGTAATATTTTAAAATTAAAAGTAGAATAAACATGTGCGAAAATAAAGGGACTACACTAACCTCCTCTAGAAAACAAAGGGTACAAAGTCCTCCGAGCTGATTAAAGGATATATCTACCACAATGTTCTCCACCAAACATTTTATAATCTTCACCTACAATTACATGACAAATGTTTGCTAAATACTTAAGTGAATTTATAACCAAGCTTTAAAAGTACGGAATCGTGCCTCGAGGCGTACGCCTCAAGGCGAACTGAGGCGTAAGCCCGATGCGGAATTAAAAAATAAATTTATATATTATATATCTTATAAAAAATGAAATACTAACTAATTTCATCCTCATATTCATCAAAAACACACACTAAAAAGACATGGAACGCTTGAAATTGACACAAAAAGTCCAAAACATCAAAAACACCTGAGGCGCAATTTTTGTAACCACCTCAGCTCGATGAGGCGCATGTACAAAATAACACCCTAAGGCGCCGCCTCAGATTCGTTTTCTTATAGAATCGCCTTGAGGCGTACCTCGAGGCGTACGCCTCACCCGTTTTTTTAAATCATGTTTATAACAAGCAACTGTTGTTGACGCAACGTATTTTTACAGCGAAACATCCAAAACTAGAAGACTTGTGATCATAAAGATGTGAAAATTTAAAGGGATATGAGAATCAACTTGCACTAAGAAATAGATATAAACATATAAAAGAATAAGCGTACTTCTGCTTGAATGTACTGAACTTCCTTTACATGAAACTCTGCATTCTCATTCTTCTCTTCGGCCTGCAATAAATCACAGACCTCAGTGGCCCATGAATCTTTTAGATTGCTACTGAATGCTGTTAGATCAATATCCCCATCTGGTAAATACGTTTTAAGAGGTACAGACCCAAATGTAAAAACCTGCAAACCACAATAGATCACATAAAACTTCAAGAATCAGATTTATTGACCCAAAAGGACAAGTTTACGAAAAGACCAGAAACAAAACTAAAATTTGCCAAACACTATAAACTTATTATCACAGCTTCAACGTGTAATAATAAGCTTTAATATCTATCCATTCAACCAAACATTCCAAAAATCCTTAGTTCCATAAACCCTCTATTCTACTATGTTCTTGTCACCACTTAACATCAACAGATTCAAGTTTAACAAATAACATATGAAAACAAATCAAGATTCAGATAACTCCTAAATTAGAGCATGCAGATTATCATACTTCTTGTTCGCAGAATATAAAGTTAAAAAACAATAGTAATAACAAAGAGAAGACAACCACCTTACAAGGAAAACACTTCATAATAAGCCTTTGTACATAACCCGCAACGGCATTTCTACGTTCTTCCGAAGGCGGATTCGGTTGAATGCAAGTTATAAGCTCGGCCGTTCTCTCTTCGGCTTTTAACCATCTCTCCGAATCTAAACTATCTATCAATGGACCAGCATTGGCCAATAGCCCATTCGGCAATAAGCGGCCCCCACCATTCATCTGTGACTATCCCTTGATTTCGCCCATACACAATAACTCAAAACTACTAAACCACACAGAAAACCAACAACCTCACTTCTTACTTCCTTCAATAAAAAAATCCAACCTTTTGCTTTCCAAAACTAGCAAATCAAGATTCTTTTACAGATACCAAGTACAAACATTCACATATACATGTGCATAAAATATTATAAGTTAAAAAGTTGCATAAAATGGATTAAAAAACATACAGTGCTATCAATTGTGGCTCTTTAAATGTCACCCACAAGAAAAGTTCTAATCTTTTTGTCTCAAGAACCATAGAAAACATTCAACAACCCCTATAAAGACAGAAATTATATTGTTAGTTGGAAATGAAATGAAATAAAATAAAATAGCCTGATCATAAATATGGATAAAAAGAAAGATTAACAACAAAACCCTAAAAGCATAAAGGGTTATCTAACATTATACCATACAAAGCAATCTTGGAACAAAGGTGGAATCTTTAAAACAACAAAATGGGTTGAATTTATGGGTAAAAAAAATATGAAATAAAAAAAAATGGTGGTGGAATTTGATTGTTGAAAAAAGGGATTTGGAAGAATTGGATGGAGAGAGATTAAAGTTATGAATTTGTGCAAACTAGGTTTTAGCCATGCGCGCGCGTTGCGGCGCGCTAAACCGGTTAAAATACCTTGTCGCCTGTTGCGTAATGATAAGGCTTCATATTATAAGTATTAACACTATGCCTTAGATGGTTTCAAAAAGAAGTCTAGAAGAATTTGCCGCCTGTAATCGGACTCACGATGCGACAATGACGAATTTGCCCGCCGCACGTTGAGGCGGCGCACAACGGGTCGAATCGTGCAGTAACACATGAGGTGTAAAACACAATACACTACACACAATTCGGCCCCATCATGCCACCCCATTCAAGCCCATTATTCTACCCACAATTGGTAAATGACGGCGCCCCTCCCCCACCCCCAATGGCGCCACTGTCCAGGAAATAGCAGAGGGGCCGAGCAAAATTTAACAAAAGGCACTCACCTCTCACTCTGCTGTAGGAAAGCACCTTTTTTCTTTGTTTACTGTTCTTCAACTCTTGAACCCCCACCATTCCTTAAGTTTACCATGTGCAAAATTATAGGGGCGTTTAGTTTCAGATCCAAAGCTGCCATTCCTTGAGTTCAATTTGACAATACTAACATTGCTTTTAAAATTGAAACACCTATATGAATATAAAATCCTACCAGTAACAAATGGGAGAAAACTTTCAACTAACAGTAGCAAAAAGAAGTCTAGAAGAATTAGTAATCATGATTAAAAAACAGAGTAACTCTTAAGAATTTGTAACTAACAATTTCATGAAGGCTGAAGAAGACGATTGTTGCAAATGAAATACCTTTGTTGTTAACAATATCAAGTAATCAGGTTTGACCTTTTTCATCGGAAAACCATCGCTTCAGCTGATAAGCATCATGACAACATCACCATCAATGTCGGAACCCATGCCGGAAACGTTGTTGCTTCGCCGGAAGCCCGGAACCATTCACAACAGCCACCGGACCACCACTAATGTCATCACAGGAACCCACCTCTGTTTCCCGATCATCGAACCCAAACTATCGTCGTCACCGGCGTCTTCCCCTTCAACACCATCATTCACAACCGTAACGCCGTCGTTCGTTTCCGTCATCTAAAGCCATATCACTGTCGTTAGCACCGGAATACTTACCATCATCATCGTCTCCGGCCGGCCTTTAATTTACGTCGCTTCCTTTCTCTCGCAACTCACTCTCTCTTTCTGTCCCCAACTATCGCTGTCTCTCCCTCTATTTCTTTATCTGGAGTTCTCTCGTTCTATATCTCTCGTACGCCTCTCTCTAGATAACCAGCCTTTTTGAAATAGAATAATTTTTGGGGGTAAATTTTGTTATTAATGAAAAGTTGAAGGGTGAGTTATGAATGAAGCATCATGGTCCACCGACCATGATGTTTAATATATATATAATTAATAAGAGAAGAAAAGGGTTTATAGAGAAGAGAATCTGAGGAGAAAAATGGTTATCTTTTTTTCAACAAAATCTATTCAACTAATGTTGGTTTGTGTTTGAAGATATGAAATTGGTTATGTTTTATTTCTTCATTTTAAAATTTTGAAATTTTGGTTGAAGAAATATATAGATGTTGCTGACCCCACCATCTCTAACTTATGGTCCTAGTCATGAAAAAAATGAGGATGGCAAGATTGAATTTATGATGTAATGGATCAAATTAAAATACTTAAAATTATTAACATAAGCATTTTTGTGGTTCCTTTAAAACTAATATATTAAACTTCATTATGGATTCATAATTAATATTTTTTTCTAGTGAAAACCATAGATTGTGTTTATTTTTTTTTTAACTTCAACTTTTATTAACAAACACAAATCCGTCCTAAAGACAAGACCGGCTAACAACCAACTATAACATATACAACGAATATATACATCACTCTTTTCAAAGAAGGTTATGAAACCTTGTCCTATTCCTTACCCGTAGATTGTGTTTATGGCTAGTAATTTGTTACGTATATGGATAATTGTTATGTAAGCATTAAAGATAAACTAAACTATTTGATTAACTTTAATTTGAGTCATAGTAACTAATTACTTGTTTAATCTATTTAATTTTTACTATATACATCTTGAATATTTAAATTGAAAAAAAAAACATTAAGCACCAACTACATATCTAATTATTTATTGTGTCTCGTTAATTACATCTCTAACTACCAAAATTGTAAATTGTAACTAGTTACTAGTTTTATGTATCTATTTTAACTTGTTTTAAAACAAAATGCTTCTAACAAACAGTCAAGTATTCTATCGACAAATCAAAATCAATGGTTTTTGCTTGATTTTATTTTCTAGTTTTGACAACTCGCAAAATCCAGGTGTTATTTGAATAAACATTGATTTAAGTTATGTAAGAGCATTTCCAGTAGCTTCTTCATATTTTCTCCATAATTACTCTAAAAACATTACTTTTTCTCGCTTCTTTCTATTTAATAATATTTATTCTATACTTTTATCATTAACTTTTCTCTCTCCTCTACTCACAACCACTTTAAAAAATATTAAATAATTATGGAGGATAAACAGTTCCATATCAAATTTACTGATGAACAGTAACTTCTCTATATATTTTCTATCTCCTCTACTCACAACCACTTATACACACTGTATATAATATGGAGGCCCCTCTCACAATAATATGGAGGCTCTACTGTGAATGCTCTAAAGGTGAGTCTAAATGCACCCCATAATTTACTAACCATACCTTCTATGTGAGAGTGGTATAGTAAGTGACACGAGTCTCACCCCTCATGTTTGTAAGAGAGTGTTCATTTAGTAGCACCCCTTTTTAATAACAAACCTTGCACCCTCCTTAATTACACTCATTTAATATTTACATTATACTAGGATTGGACCTGATTTCTCCCTAGCCAAACCCAAGTGGCTTAGTAGCACTCATTTGTATAATATTCTAGGAATTAGTATGAGCATAAATAACCCTTGGCATCTATAAAGTACTATGGCAATAATGTTATACCATGACATGGCACTTTAGTGATCTAGCGTGTACAAAACATAGAGTTTTGTATGTGTAATGTGAATAAAAATTGGTTCATTTACCTTCGAGTGGCTATCATTTTCATAAATTATCTTTGAACCATTTATATTTAACGGGCGGAAGATATTTCCCCAAAATGTTTATAGCCTACAATGCAGTGGCTAATCCAAGATTTCTCGAGATGTTGTGCAAAAGGTTCTAATTTGCGTTAAAAGGTAAAACTTGGTCTTGTTTTTTTTACCATGCATATTAAATGTGGACCCAACTTAAATAAAGGTACCATTGTCCAATCAAAATGTCCCTATTTTTAGTCACTATTAGATTAAACTTTAAAAGATATACGCACTTTATAATGTGGATTTGGGTTGTATATGAGGATGAACATTTCGGTAGAAAATATTGATACTCAATCGGTATCGACTAAAAATGGCGATATAGAACCATTTTTTGTATCAATTCGGTATCAAGTTTTGGAGATTTTCAGTAGTGTTCGAACCGGTATTTTACCTTAGAACCATACTGTATATTTTTTTGTATCGGTACAAAGTTTTGACAAAATTCGGGATCAGGATAGGTACGGTATAGTACTGACATCCCTAATTACAAGTACCCCCCCCCCCCCCAAAAAAAAAAAAATAAATATGCCACCACTATAATTCCTTGTTTGCAATATATTGATAGACGTAGATGTGTTGTAGCATGAAATTGTAAATAATCAATTGGGACAAAGTTGTTAACATTTAGCACAAAGTTGTTAACATTTAGTTGTCATTCATTCAAACAAAGAAGAGAAAGTTGGTGCACTGTTATTGATTCGTACAATGGGAATTGACACGTAAGTCAATATCGAATTCAAGACGATATAACTCTCTCTATAAGCCTCTAAGTCCACTAAATTGTGAACGCAATAACTTTGCTTAAATGTATCCATCATCAACAAACTTGCAAATATATATTAGGCTACCCGATATGGGTAGTGCCCCCTCCACCTTAGCATTTTTTCAACCAATGACATTCCTCATCCATTTCCCCAACGCCATCATGGTGTGCTATTGAATAAACGTGAGCACAATAATGGGCTTCAACAGGTGAATCACATGGGGTCCTCATCTTTTGACAGATATAAAAAAAATATTAAACCCCTCTCTCTCTATACTTACATACATACATACACACACACTCACTCCATAAATCAACCTACTCTCCATTCTACTAAATATTTTTCTATTTAATTTTTTAATGACAAACCGATGTTAGACCGTGGACGAGGAAATCTCTTTGGCCACGAGTTGGGTTATTGCAGTCGAGCAAGGATTGTCTCACAATTCACAATAGTTTTCGAACACGGTTCTAAATATATTCTATCAATATGTGGTGAGAACCATCGTAACATACATCACATAATTGGAAAGTTTATGCTTCTCCGAACAAAGTATGTAACATTTGAGAGGTTCTTTAACAGTGCATTGAACGACGAGGGGGGGGGGGGGTTAAACAAGGATGAGGTGACCCGTACACAGAACCATCTCTTGCAGAACAATATCTTTTCCAACGTTGCGGTTTAGAGAATTATGAGAACCCGCTTTGCACAACAATAACTTTTATAATCATGTCTTTTATATTTAAATATGGTTTTTAATATCAGTGTTATGTAAAAAAAATTATTAATTTTTTTTTTGTATTTGTCTATGTTTATTTTTTATTAGCATAAATGTTATTTTATTTTGTTGAATTTAAATATAAAAAACAAAATAGAAAAATGATTGAGGGGCAATGAAGTCCCCTGTTGATGTTGCGCAAAGTTGGCGCAACAAAGACAATAAGGCTCCATTTCATACCATATAACCTTATGTTTTTTGAGATTTATTAAACAAAAAGCATCTTATCTCAACACTTGTGTTTTGAGACTTAGAACAAAAAAAAAGGATTATATCTCTCATGTCAAAATGGACGATATAGACCAAACAACATTGACAGTTTGACACCGATAGCGGTATTAGCAAAACTAGCATAGATATTCGTTTTAATAATTTTCGATCGATACTATATAAATCAAACTAATACTGACCAAGGTTTCAGTTATTAGCAAAACCAATATGGATATTCATTTCCTACTAGTTGGGACCCGCAAACGTAGTTGAGAACCATAAACAGCATTACACAAAAAGTCGGTAAATCCGCAAACGACTAATATTCTTGTTTTATTATCTAACTTTAGTTTCGACACAGATATCTATAACCCTAAGTTGTAACCGTAATTGGCCACTATGCCCCAAAAACTCGAAGAACAACCACAAAAATGTTGATTTATAAACTAAACTCTAGATTATTATTGTAAATGTATGTATGATTGTATGTGTATTTTGAACTATGTAGATGTTTGTAAATAATTAGGATTGTAGTATGTTAGTTAAATAAGGAAGATAATCAACAAATTCGGCTGCAAAGGAACCAAAGCTTTCGGATCAGAAAACTGCAGCCTCAAGACAGGAAGACATAAGGCGGGACTCAGGACTGAAAAGACTAAATTGCCCTTGACATTTTAAAACAGTTATTTGGCGGGAAAACTCTGCACCGGTTGGTTATTAACTGTCATTGGGGACATGCCTTTTCGTTCAGTATATAATTAATTAAACATGTATGTACATTTGTATGATTATCAAGATTGTTCAATCCAAAACAATTCAATTAGTATTCGAAAGTTTCTGTTTTTTGTTCTTGTTTTCTGTCCAAACCGAAACACACAACTATAATTATCATATCTTATTCCTAGTGTTTGATTCTGTTTCATTATTCCTTCTGTTTCGGTTTTGATTTTGCTGCACATCAGAATTGCAAGAAATCGGGATATCTCATAGGGGTGTGTAACATTTGTGAGAGGGACGAAACTTCACAACTTACCAAAGATGCAATTGAAACAAGAATTTCATATGATTCTTTATGAAGGGGATGATGATGATGATGATGATGGTGATGATGAGGATGAGGATGGGCTTTCGTTCGCTTGTTTTATCTGCAGGCAGCCGTTTGTTGAGCCTGTTGTCACCAAGTGCAAGCATTATTTTTGCGAGTATTGTGCTTTGAAGCTTAGTCTTTGTTAGTACTAAATTATGATATTGTTTTATCTGCAGGCATAACATTAGTACACCATTTGAATTATACATAGTTGATGAATATATTTGTCAACTTTACAGATGTTTACCTATATCTGGTTGTCTATTAACAAGGATGTGATTTTTATTTTCGAAATTTGTTATTTGTAGCACCATGCAAAGATGAAAAAGTGCTATGTGTGCAACCAGCCTACGCTTGGGATATTCAACACTGCACATGAAATACGAAAGAGGATGACTGCTCAAGGAAAATAGTTAACATGTAACTTTCATTCCTATTTTTTTTCTATAGATACTTTCTCGATCGATTGATCCGATTCTTTAATGGAATGGTATCATTTGATTCATTTTTGATTTCTTGTTTATCTTTTTTAAGTACTATAATATAGTGCAAATGGTATCATCATACATCATTAGCAATGCTCCTAGGAAAGTAAGAACTTTGAATAATATATAGGGGATTTTCATTATTAATTAATATTTATTATTACTAAATACATAAGATAGTTTACAATACTTTAGTTACTAGTTAGCTGAACATATTTGAGTCCAAACTTCTAATGAACATCATCAACCTGGTTAGTTTAGTTATAGTTTCCACGACATAGCAGATTTCAACTTTTACGCCGCCTCTGTAGTAATCAGTCTCTTAGTTTGATCCAAAACCGTCAACTTGTTTTCTTTATGTTTTGTTTCTTGACTCCAAGAATGTGGAGATTGTGAAGTCAATAATGGCCACAACAAGTTCCTTTGTTCTTTGGGTTTCTTTATGAATGTCTTTGTGTGTTGTCTTATGATCTCATTTACAGCCTTTAGGTAGTTGCTTGAGTCATGGTCTTTAAGGATTGTGCCATCTGAACCGTAGGCTGTTGGATGCTGTAACGTTTCTATCGGATGTGGGGAGTTTAGAAAAGCGCGGAGTGCAGTTTTGGTTGAACCACAGTTTGTATTCTCCATAGCGTATAGAGCACTTCCGGGAGGGAGTAAAGGATGGTGTGGCGACGACTTTGCATCGGGTTGGATGATGAACATTTTTCCCATTGGTGTATATAGCAAACTCTGTATATGTAAGGGCACATTGAGGAGAAAATTAGATATAGGATTTGAGAGTTCATACTTAAAAAAAGAGATGGAGTCAGAATGTATTCTTACATTTTTATTTAGGCATGGATGAGAGCGGAATGTACCACATAAACGTTTGAGTAATTGAGCGACATGGTTGGGGTAATTGCATGAAAACGCTCTAGGCACGATGTCCCTATGCATCATGACACAGTGAACATGGTTCTCGTCTAGGCCCAACTGATCAAGAATCTTTTGACCGTTACAGAACACAAATGGTGAACCAAAGGTGACTACTGGTCTTAGAGCTGATGGTTTGACCACATTCCTGGTCAATAACATCAAGTTAACTAGTAGAGAGAGACTCCCCCCAAGAGAGTGTCCTGTGAATTGAAGCTTTGCTCGTTCTCCGTATCTGTTCATATGCTCCAAAATATGTGGCATGAATTGCTCGTATATTCCCTTGGCCGCCTCATATATTCCCCTATGAACTAGCACACCCGTTTCCTGCACCGTAGTTTTATGTTCAGTTTGAATGTTTTTTGTTGTGATTTTCAGGTGACAAGTTTGACCCATTTACATACAAATGATCGATTTGGGTTATGCAGCGCAAACACACACATATATAAGTTAAATAAAAAAACAAATGAATAAAATAAGTGTTTGTAGGTCGTCCTAACCTGACCCGTATTGACATCTTGCCAAACCCGGACCACCCCATTTTATCACCCTTAGTTATTTACTTATTAGAGAACCATCCTAGTTCCTACCTCAAACTTAGTTGGTTCAAAAAAGAGATTTGCCTGCCATGATGCCACCGAATCCGAACCCTGAATTTTTGAAGAGAGAAAATGGTTAGTGATTTACAGTTCCACACTTCCATATCAGGTTCCCCCATCCGAATGCATATTTTAGGATGTATTTAAGTACCTGGATGACAAAACATCGAGTGTATATACTTGAATCGTCACAAATAAACCATTCACAAGGTGAGGAATGAAGCGACTGAAGATCCCTTGCAGCCTCTTGTTTTTCCTTCTCAGGTGCTGCAACAACCGCTGTGATAGTAGTAGCCGCCATGTACGCAGCCATCTCTGAATTATAGACTCTTTGAGAAGAATCTGTTTTATCTAAGACGATATCACCATCTTCCTTTGGGCGTGGTTCAGATTTAAGGTTTATAAGACGACCTGCTTGGGATTGTACATATGTTGCTGCTGAGGCTGCTATCTCGTACGCAGCAGAAGTACGGGTTATGCGCTTTTCAGTCCTCTGGTTGGCTTCTGAAGTAGTCACTGGTACACAAATCGCTTCGGCTATTGCTTTCCTCTCCAATGAAGATGTTACAAATGTCAAATCATAGTATCTTCTCAAGTCATTCTCCTACAAGAACATCATACATTTCAACCTGTTAATTCTTGACCCGTTTAAAAGCATACGCGCAAGATAACAGAACATACCTCAATCTCTGGGATAACATAGGCCATGTTACAGAGAAAAGCCAGTTGTGATAAATGCTTGATATCGGACCAAGAGACGTTCTTCAACATTCCAGAGAACGTCTCCTGATTAATGATTATATTATCTTCATCATCACTGTAATCTACCTCACAACCATCATCACATCCTTTTTCTTCTTCAATATCACCATCAAGTTCATTATTTTGTTTTTGAACCCACCGGCTTCTTATTTCCATTAGCATCTCCATCCAATTGGCCCGTTTCTTCCCTTCTTTCACCATTTCTGAATCACAGATGTCTGTCTTGACTGCATTTGGAACAATCGAGCTCGATTGATTAAAGTGAAAAACGCCCATTGAACGACTGTTTTTCAACTTTGGGTGATTCATTGTTGCCTGAACATTATTACCAGAATAACACAGATTGTTGTCTGAGTATGCTCTTTGAATTCTTGCATGCTGTCTTAAATTTTGACTTGAGATTGATCGGTTAAGGATGCATGGTCTGCGTCCTGGTCTTGGGCTTTCGGTTCTTGGGGTCGTTGGCTGACTAGGAATCGACATAGTACCGCACGCCATTGCTAGCAACAATAAAAACTTCACCTTCAGATTGCCTGAGACATATTTCACTAGAGTATGAGTAGAGAATATATATATTTATTATGTACTAGTCCTTTGAAACTATAACAATAAATCATTCAACAATTTATAAAGACTTTAAAGAGGACAAACTGGGACTTTGGTATCAACGACAGTAGTAGCTCATTCTAGATTACACCAAACTAAAACATATATTCTGAGGAATGTCCGGCATTTTTATTCCTAGTTATGCTAAAATATTTACAATAGTAATATGAACATGACACAGTATCTTGTCTATAAAACTTTGTTTCAAGTGTTCTTTTGCATACATCATCACTAACAAACCTTGACCGGATGCCATCAACCGCTAAATACTCTTTTTACTCGACATAAACTAAAACAGATGATTTATATATTGTTAAATATACTATTACACCACTAAACATGTTATAACATATCTCAAATGGAGTCTGTTATAGATTAAAAGTTGTTACATTTTGTGGTTTAATGTATTGTTACTAAGCAAGAACAAGTTAGCAGTGAAACAGAATAATAGTATATTTGTATTGTAATTGTCATGTGGAGTTGATATCAATGTGTGAAGACTTTATTTTAGAGTTCTACCAAGGTCTCTTGCTTCAAGTATCATGTCTCGTCCAAAATAGCAGGACACTTGAAAACAAAACACATATAACTAAAAACACTTATAGGTGATCCGTACAAGATTTGTAAATAGTTCTCATAATCCTTAAGGGAACAAATAGCAAAACTTTAGCATACTTACCTTACAAAAAATCACAATACTAGATATACTTTAGTTTTAAATTTATAACATTATACACATTATGCTTTTCATTTAATACTTGCTTTAGAATATGAGATTGTGACTATTTTGAGTGTAATAGTCATGTTATAAATCGTACCTAATTAAAAGAGTCTGAATGGTTTAACACCCCTTTTAGCTAAATAGTTAAGAGCTTAATGGAACTATTCAGATGCTTTTTTAGTTCAAACAAACACTCTTAATGCCGAAAATTAAGAGCTGAATGATTAAGAGATTTATTAAGAGGCTAATAAACACCCCTACATGAGTAAATATTGAATTTTAAGTATTTTAAAATAACAAAGTAAAAATGAAATTGGAAAAAAGCGTCTAGTTTTGAAGGGAAAGAGCACAAAAATACAATATTTTGTTTTTGTCATAACAAATCCCCAATATAATATTGATTGGAAAAACCTATGTATGGTTTCGGTTAAAGAAATTCACCTTGAGTATATTCATAATATTCGAATAAAACCCACTTTAACTTATATAACATCCTTGTTTTAACTTATATAACATCCTTGTATATGTATATATAAGCACACGTTTAATACATAATCAATTTTAAGCAGAAAACTGAAATGCATGCATAAAGACATGTACGTATAGTTTCACACATACGCTGTGTTCCCGAGTTGGCTTAGAAGGAAAAAAAAGGAAAGGGAGGGAAAGAAAAAAAAACAGGGTGTGTTCCTGAGTTTTTGTTATAAAGGAAAAGAAGGGAAATGTGTGTTCCCTGAGTTCATTTTGTCAAGGAAAGGAAAGGAAAAAGAGAGAAAACTAGGCAACATTTCATCCTTCCAAATTGGAAAGAAAAGGAAGGAAAAGAAAGGGGGAAATAGAGGAAGAGAAAAGAAAAGACAGGAGAGGATTTTCCCTCTTTTCTTTTCTTTTCTTTTCCACTCTTTAGTCAACTCGAGAACACAACGATAATGAAGAGAGAAGCACATGACGTGATAATACACATATCATATTAATATGAAAGAGAAAACAAGATGGTATCTATCAAAATTGAAATAAAACATTAATTACACAAAGGTTTTATGGTTTCCGTGCGCCTGTAGGGGATACTGATTTATTCCCAGTAGAGGTAGGGCTCTACCAAGGGTCCGCGTTGAGCCCTTTTCTTTTTGTAGTTGTTTTAGATGAAATGTCTAAGTCCATTCAGGAGACATTACCATGGTGCATGTTTTTTGCAGATGATATTGTGTTAATCACTGAAACTAAGCACAGTCTGAATATGAGGTTAGAAGAGTGGCGATTAGCTTTAGAGGGAATAGGTTTAAGGATTAGTCGCTCTAAGACTGAGTACATGCACTGTGATTTCAACGGGATAACCAACGAAAATGACACTCGGATCGCCATTGATGGTCAGGTGGTTCCGCAAGTAACTAAGTTCAAGTACTTAGGATCGTTTAAGCAAAGGGACGGGGAGATAGATAGTGATATAGCACACCGCATACAAGTTGGATGGTGTAAGTGGAGAGCAGCAGTTGGGGTATTGTGCGATTAGAGGTTCTCGATTAAACTAAAGGGAAAAATTTATAGAGTTGCAGTTCGACCGACTATGTTATATGGGACGGACTGTTTGGCCTTCAAAAAGACGCAGTCACGAAAGATAGAGGTAGCAGAGATGAGGATGTTGAGGTGGATGTGTGAGCACACAAGGTTAGACCGGATAGGAAATGTGGTTTTTAGGAAAAGGTTAGAAGTGGCTAATTTATCGGATAAGATTAAGTTGGAGAGATTGAGATGGTTTGGACATGTGAAGCGGAGACAATTGACAACTCCTGTTAGAGCAGTGGAGCACCTCACTGTGGAGGGGAGAAGGGGTAGAGACAGACCCAAAGTGACTTGGGTGGAACGGATTAGGAAAGATTTGTTAGAATTGCACCTCTTTGAGGATATGGTCCAAGATAGGAATTCGTGGAGGTGTAGGGTCAAAGTTAAGGATTTTTAGGAGAAGAGTACCTCCTTCTTAGGGCTGGTCTTTGTGCGTTTATGTATAGTTTCTATTTCATGAGGTTATTTATGTACTTAGTCTTCTATGTTATTCATTCACTACTTTTTTAATGCTTGGTGTTTGTCTACTTAATTATTTATAATGTGTGTTTGACATCGAGCTATCGAGCTAAGGGTATCTCTGGAAGCAGTCTCTCTATCTCTAACGATGGGGTTAAGGTTTGTCTACATCCCACCCTCCACAGACCCTACTAATAGCGTCGCTATTCGTGGGATTTCCTGGGTTCGGTTGTTATTGTTTTATGGTATTGCCAAATTATAATTTGGAAAAATGGAAATAAATAATCCCAACTATTGACTATTGGCCAATAACAGTCCCAACTACGAAAATCACTAATATTGGTCCCAACTTTCGACATATTGGAAACCAACGGACCCAAACTAACGGAGTTAGCCTCCGTTAGTGTGATGCTGACGTGGCATGCCACGTAGGATGCCACGTTGGATGCCACGTATGATCATTTTGCCACGCGGCATGCCACGTAGGATGCCACGTAGGATCATTTTGCCACGTGGCATGCCACGTTGGATGTCACGTATGATCATTTTGCCACGTGGCATGCCACGTAGGATCATCGTGCCACCTAAGCATGCCACGTCAGCATCACACTAACGGAGTTAGCCTCCGTTAGTTTGGGTCCATTGGTTTCCAATATGTCGAAAGTTGGGACCAATATTAATGATTTTCGTAGTTGGGGCTGTTATTAGCCAATAGTCAATAGTTGGAATTATTTATTTCCATTTTTCCTTATAATTTTGGTCACAAGTTTTGTTAATTACTAGTCCAATAGTTTGAAATATGTAACACGTTTTGGGCCCCAGTTTTTTTGAACTGCAGAAGAAACCTACTAGCCATAGACTAGCAAAAACAAAACCAAAACAAGAGCCTCAAAATAGAAAGATATTAAACACCAAAAAATCGCCATTTTTGCCAATCTTAAGTTGCTTATTTTGATCTACTAATGATCCGTAGGAAGCTTAGAAGCTTGATATAATCCAATGATTTTACTAATTTTGATCGGCTCCTCTTCAAAGATGAGTTTATTTCTGGCAAGTCAAATACACCTATCACCTTATCGGCTCCTCTTCAAAGATGAGCTTTGGGCCCCAAATGGATTGTCATCAACTTTTTTTGTTAGGTGCCCATAAAACCTCCAAAATACCCATTAAATTAAAAAAATAAAAATAAAATATTGCCCTACATGCAATGCACCCTATTTAAGGTAAAAACAAATAAATAAATAAATAAATAAACTATTTTTGGCTATCATTCTGGTAGCAAATTTGAAATGAAAAGTTTTGTTGTCCGTTTAAAAAAAAATAAACTATTAAATTAAATGTGGCCCCACCTCCCTCTTTCTCCTTTGGTCCGATAACCACCACCATTTTCAACCCGTTTGTCTTGTGTTACCAATGAAACCCTCTCCTCTCATATCCCTCGTTAGCACATGCAACACCACCGGATTCACCTTAAGTCCTCGATTTAGCACCTACAGGTTTCAACCCCCACCCATCTCACAATCGGAAGGAACACATGCAACCACCACAAAAATCACAATTTTCGATGATTTAATAAGGTTAGGGCTCTTTGCAGTTGATGTTGCTTCCCTAACTCGCTTAGTACCGGAGATGGTAGAGATAGATCGAGATACACTTTAGAAATCAAACGTGTTACATTTTCGCAAACTATTAGATTAAAGTTGTAATTAATTAAACTTGATGACCAACACCACAATATGATCATACCATAAACTCACAAAGATCAATAAACTTCTCTTCCCGGAGAAGAAGCAATGACGGTATCTGGGGAATAAGCATCGGCTAACTCTGTGCCAGCAGCTATAATTAATCTTAAAACATTAAAACACTTGGTATGTGTTAATTCAAATCAAATGTGTTCTTTAAGAAGCAATAAACTACAACTAGTTTAATATAAACAGTCACAACAGTAACATACTATATGAAAAATCAAAGAATATACTAGCTACTAGAAATCGCTAGAATCCAAATATAAACTGAATAAATTGATGTGTCAGATAAATAATCAGCTATGACTTATGACTATATTCAATTGCTTTGAAACTTTGCTAAAATTGCAAAGTCTTATATACCATGTGTTTAAAATATAATTACCCTAACATTTAAATAATCAAATATAAATAATATAATATTTTTTTTGGAAGGTATATTTCAGCGGTGAAACCAATCGACAGACAGCCCCTCGACCCGAGTTCGAATCACCACCCACGCACCGGTGTCCACTTTGAAGTTATCTCAAACCGTTACAGGGAGTTTTTTTGTGGTGTGCAGGATTCGAACTCAAGACCAAGCCCGGGCGGAAACCCTCTGAAGAGGTAAACCCTCCCACCTCTCCCCAGCTGGGCTGGAGGTCATTGGCATAAATAATATAATATAATTAGCCCAAAACCAAGTCATGCACTTCAATTTTAATTCTGATTCTGATTTCAGTGCCAAGAAAAATCAAACTTTATGCCTTAAAATACGGACATGCACACAACACTCCTCCATATTCTACTCGTACTTCACTCTACATCACAATATGTAAGCACCATAAAAACAACATAAACAAAACTAATAAATCATTAAAAAATATATCTAAATAATCATAAAACAAAATTCCGATACTTACCTGAAACCTTGAACACGAATCGGCTATCAACTCAAGCGATTCTGGCAGCGTATTATATCTGATTTCGTACCAGACAAATCTGCAGATAAATTACACCAACAATTAACCAACTACACTTTCAATTTTCTCCGAATTTGCCGAGATATATGTAATTTATAATTATTTGTGTAAAGTAAGGTAACAGTAACATTTGTCGTTAAAAAATATTTAAAAAAAATCTCCGAATTTACTAACGATTTAGTCGGCGTTAAAATCATCGAGACCGATCCATTGATACATTTTTCAATATCTCAATCAATTGCATTAATAAAAATCATTAGGAGCGATTTGATCGATCCGTATGATTAATCAAACGCTCAATTCGCTCCAAATTCTTCATAATATTAATCATCAAACTCATATCAATTGATCGTGTGTGTATATATATATATATATAGAGAGAGAGAGAGACGCTTACGCATCGCTACTGCTGCGAAAGCTCCAATGAATGGAGGACTCCCGCAGCAGGATTGCAAACGAATGTATATATCTATGACGATATGATCGAGGTGTGTCTATATCTTCCAAATATGATCAAACGATTGCACGTCTCACAAGTTTTTGAAACAAATTTTGATCATTTAAACACGCATATATATACACATATTTATATAAATAAATACGACGTATATATATACAAAACACATTCACAGGGTGATGTCTTCTTGAAGAAGGAGAGGAGAGATTAATTTATGGGTCACGCTCTTTCGGTGTGGTTAGTGAGGTGTGGTAGGACTTTATATACGGTTACTTGACAGAGAATCTAATTTGGGTTTTCAAGCTTGCCACGTATCTTCCTATTCCATAATTTCTTTTGACCCTTTCTTTTCAAACTCATGACGAACCATGTTTTTCGCTCGAGATCAATTTGTTAAAGAATGTCGAGGGGGAAAGAGGGAAAGGGTGAAAATTGTATGGAGTGAAAGAAATATTATTATTACTAATTGTGTGTTAGATTTAAGAAAAAAGAAACAATCAAAAAAAGCCACATGTCCCAAACCATCCCCACACCGGTCGAGAAATCCCCGCCCAAGGGGGTCCTGCCGTCTTCCACGCCACCAAGAGGTGGTATTTTGGGCTTGAAGATGCCCCCCCCCCCCCCCCCCCGGCTGAGTTTAAATGAACTCTAGCTTAAAAATAAGTTTATTGAATAATTGAATCATAACCAAAGCTTTAATTATCGAGCTCGAGTAAATTCGTAAGCTGATCGCCTTTAATATATTGTATAATTTAATTTAATTATAATTGTATATTAATTATTAAAATAACAATAAAAATTTGAATTATATATAACAACAGTTACAATTTTTATGAATTAATTAATAAATATAAGATGATTAAAGTCCAAGCAAAGATCAAGCTTAAAATTATTTAGGATGCGAGCTCTAGCCTTAACTTTAAAAATAAACCTTAAAATGAGTCGAGCTTGAGCACAAGTTCTCATAAGTTAAACAAGTCATTATTTAAATTATCTCAACATAGCGTTTTTCTTGTGACAAGAAGGTTTTAATAATTTCAACATAGTGTTTTACTTTATTTTTTGAATGGCTAATTTTCTCTCATATTTTTTACACCCTTTGTTTTCATCCCTTTAGATTTGAACTCTTAATTCCTTAAAAGAGGATTTCCTCTCTACCACTCCACCACAAGGGTGGGAGCAACATAGTGTTTTACTTATTACAACGACGTTTTATTTGCATTCAAAATAGGTTTTTTTGGCGCATTTACGATTACCCCTCGGGACACTCGGTGCAGGGCCGTCTCAGACCCGGTGCAGCATGTGTCGCCGAACCAGGCCCATGATTTCAGAGGGCCCATAAGTGTAAAATAAATTTACATTATATTTGTATATATATAATAAACATGCAAGTTAATCAGAAGTCAAGATGGTCCAGTGGCTAAGACACGTGTGTGTGCAGGACCTATTTAGGTTCGAATCATTGGACAAACGTTTTGCCTTTACTTTTTTAACTAGCAACTGTTATAGTTTAAGGGCCTATTTTTTTCTCGCACAGGACCTCTAAATCCCTAGCAGTTCTCGGGGACAGCCCTGACTCGGTGCTTTTTGGTGGATCACTAAATAATCCCACCCTGTTATTTAATTGTGTGTTTTATAATTTTTTTTTTAGAAAATACATACACATGTGTAGACTTAAATATAATATACCATACTAGATTATACCCCGGGAACGTCCCGGGGTTGAGAAATCTATTATGATAGCTTTTATCCCGGGAGCATCCCGGGGTTGAAAAATATAACAATTCTAATAATACTAATAGTAATAGTAATAATTATTACTCTTGTAATTAAATAAATAAAAAAATAACATTGGTATAAGGTGACACCATGTGTTGCAGTATTGCGCAATTCTTTCTCCTAGCTTCTCTTGATGAAGTATACATATGTATATTTAGAAGAGTAAAATTCCAATGATAGCATGGCAATTGGGCTGAATTTCAACATCGTAAATAAGAACCTGGTTTAAAAGAAAAAACATAATTAATGAATAACTTGAACACTTTGTGTTTTTTTTCCTGTATGAACGAAACCCCACAAAAATAGTCATTTTTTCTCCGTTTTTTTATATAGCACTATGGTACTCGTTGGAAAGATAATAAAACGCTCGTTAATTTGGTGTAATTTTTTTCTTTAAAAAATCTCGTATATAAAAGATATTAACGTTTAAAAATTATAGGAGGAAACTAAGAGAGAAAAATTTAAATTTGTTTTTAAATTCTTTTTTCCTAAAATAACTCAATTTAATTTTAGTAGATTAGATTTGATATTATTATTTGTTTTTTTTTTAATTTGGCACATGGCATGACACATGGCACATTCAAATGGGAGAATGCCTCCTAGAATGCCATGTCATTAAAATTGCTTTCTTTTATTATATATATAGATTTGACTTAAATGTGTGAAAATGACACAAGTCGCCACAAAGTTAAGCGGGTTCGAATTTGAGTTAAATGAGATCGGGTCAGGTGTTGACACGTTAATTTTTTTTAACAAACTTCCAACTCCTAAATACTTTATAGTTCTATATTATTCACATTCATAGGTTGCAGCATTTGAATCATCCACTTTTAGGATATAGAGGAGGTACCTTGGCACCACGCCATTTCCCTTTGGGAAAGTCGACATGTCAACGACACTATTTTTGAGTCTAAATGGGGTCAATCAGCTTAGCACGTTTAGATTAAACTCTATTAACTAATTGTATTGAATGGGTTAACATGTAAACGACACATGTATAAATTATTTATCAAAACTATTGTATAGTAGTTAAACTATATACTAAATTACAATTGTTGTCCTTTAAGTCAAAATTATAAACTAAGTCTCTTAAAAAATGACTTTCACTCTTATCCTTTATTTGATCAAATAAGAGAACAAAAACTCCTAAATACCATAAAAGGTGGCAAAAATTGATTTGAAATACTTCCATCATCAGAGAACTTGCTTCTAATTCCAAAAGGGAGTGACATAACAAACATAGTGTAGAGTTGGGAGTATTGATAGTTGGGAGTGATATCTATTGGAAATTATGACCATTTGACTAGTCAAATAGTCAAAGTTGACCTTATTATTATAGTCAAAGTCATCCTTACATTATGCCCCTCATAACTAGCTCCTTGTTTTGTGCCCAAATATTAGTCACTTCCCATTTTATGTATTTCCTTTATATATGAGGAGGTTATCTCCTCATTTGAATGTACCAAACCAAATATCACATATCAAGAAAAACATCTTTCATACTCTCTCTACATTTCTTGTACTAAAACCACATTGCTGTTTTGAGAGTCGGTGGCTAGAAATCGAGTAGCCCTCGGCTCCAGGGCTGAAATAAACCAATAAACTAAACCAAATAGAAAATCGCTTCCGCTAGATTTCTATAATATCGGCAACGAACAATAGTTTAACGTATTTAAATCTAATTTTTTTTTTAAAAATACTATTAATCGACATCCTAAAACTAAGATATACTAAGATATAGGATAATTAGTTCAATAAATAGGTTGTGTGACTTGTAAACCCATTTAATACATGAAGAAAACGTCAAAGGCATTATAACCCAGCGACATCTTGGTGGTGAGATAAGACTTAGGGACTATAAGGTTCTGGGTTCGAATCTTACAAGGGGGTTTTCTTATAATTATGAGTTTCCCCCATGAATTTGTG
This sequence comes from Ambrosia x helenae, assembly GCA_030844895.1. Taxonomy (NCBI): domain Eukaryota; kingdom Viridiplantae; phylum Streptophyta; class Magnoliopsida; order Asterales; family Asteraceae; genus Ambrosia; species Ambrosia x helenae. The sequence continues at coordinate 113,545 of JAUTDX010000315.1, forward strand.
ACTTGGTGGTGGAATATGATCGCGTGGTAACACTGGTGGCACGATGATACTCCAGTAATCCGTGAGTGATTCTAATTGACCGTTAAAAAAAATATAGGAAGAAAACATTATTATATGAAATTTATTGACGAAGTACAGTCTTTCGAAAATTCGAATCTAACTGAATATCCATCGATATACGTTGGATGATATGTGAGTAAAGGGGCATTATGGGCAATTCATATATTAGGCTGGCAGACATGGGCCAAATGTCTGAATGCATGTAGGTGAGCGTGGCCCATTTTACTTCCGCTATTAAAACCAGACTAGCTATTAATTCAAGAGGCCACACATGAGAGAGAGAGAGAGAGAGATGGATTAAAACTACGGTCTCCTTTATTTTTTTGTGCAAAACAAACTTGTCAATAATCCAGCTCGTATTTTTCTTTAGAGAAACACAATTATTTATATTTTAATTAGTGAAAATCCTCGTGTGCCATGGGAAACATATTTTAAAATATAAGTTATCTCCCAAAGTATAGTAATAAATGTTTTACATTGATAAAAAAAATATCGATACCAAAATAGCAATATGAATGTTGTTCGGTATACACCAGCACAATTTATTACCGTATTCGACATGGCTTATAATACCAAAAAACATATTTTATACTGAATGCAAGTTGGTTTTCAATAAAATTTGAATTTAGATGTTGATAAATTTTTTTAAATAACTACATATTTTGATTTTTTTTAAATTAACGTACGCAAATTATTAAGGAAAATCAAATTAAATGATGAAATAACATATTAAAAAAGAGAGAAAAAGTCACATGAGATTATAAATATAGTTGCGCATTTACTCCCATAACTATAAAAATAGTAAAAAATAAAAATGGTTGTTAGCGGGACGGGTGGAATGAAAGGTGATAGAGTGCTTAACATGTCTGTACACATAGCATAAAGAGTGGTACGCTAGGGTTAGCGACACTAAATCTCCCTTACAAAGCAAAATTGCTCTTTAATATCTATATATCTATTTGTATCATTGCAAATTATTAAGGAAAATCAAATTAAATGATGAAATAACATATTAAAAAAGAGAAGAAAAAAAGTCACACGAGATTATAAATATAGTCGCGCATTTACTCTCATAACTATAAAAATAGTAAAAAAAAAAAAAAAATTGGTTGTTAACGGGACGGGTCAAATGAAAGGTGGTAGATTGCTTAACATGTCTATACACATAGCATAAAGAGTGGTACGGTCGGGTTATCTACACTAAATCTCCCTTGCAAAGCAAAATTGCTATTTAATATCTATATCTATTTGCATCTATCCAAATTGTTAACGAAAATCAAATTAAATGATGAAATAACATATTAAAAAGAGAAAGAAAAAGTCACACGATATTATAAGTCGCTCATTTACTCTCGTAACTATAAAAATAGTAAAAAAAAAAATTGGTTGTTAGCTGGACGGGTGAAATGAAATGTGGTAGAGTGCTTAACTTGTCTGTACACATAGCATAAGGAGTGGTACGGACGGGTTAGCTACACTAAATCTCCCTATCAAAGTAAAGTTGCTTTATAATATCTATATATATTTGCATAATTGCAATATATGAAGGAAAATCAAATTAAATGATGAAATAACATATTAAAAAGGTGAAAGAAAAAGTCACACGAGATTATAAGCCGCGCATTTACTCTCATAACTATAAAAATAGTAAAAAAAATTGGTTGTTACCTGGGCGAGTGGAATGAAAGCTGGTAGAGTGCTTAACATTTCTGTATACATAGCATAAAGAATGATACGGTCAGGTTAGCTACACTAAATTTCCCTTACAAAGCAAAATTGCTTTTTAATATCTATATATCTATTTGTATCATCGCAAATTATTAAGGAAAATCAAATTAAATGATGAAATAACGTATTACAAACGAGAAAATAAAAGTCACACAAGATTATAAATATAGTTGCGCATTTAATCTCATAACTATAGAAATAGTAAAAAAAATTGGTTGTTAGCTGGACGGGTGCAATGAAAGGTGGTAGAGTGCTTAACATGTCTGTACACATAGCATAAAGAGTGGTACGGTCGGGTTAGCTACCCTAAATCTCCCATACAAAGCAAAATTGCTTTTTAATATCTAAATCTATTTGCGTCATTGCAAATTATTAAGGAAATCAAAATAAATGACGAAGTAACATATTAAAAAAAAAGAAAGAAAAAGTCACACGAGATTATAAGTCGTGAATTTACTATCATAACTATGAAATAGGTAAAGAAAAATTTGTTGTTAGCGGGACGGGTGGAATGAAAGATGGTAGAGTGCTTAACATGTCTGTACACATAGCATGAAGAGTGGTACGGTCAGGTTAGCTACGCTAAATCTAACTTACAAAGCAAAATTGCTTTTTAATATCTATATCTATTTGTATCATTGCAAATTATTAAGGAAAATCAAATTAAATAATGCAATAACATATTAAAAAAAGAGAAAGAAAAAGTCACACGAGATTATAAATATAGTCGCGCATTTACTCTCATAACTATAAAAATAGTAAAAAAAAAATTGGTTGTTAGCAGGACGGGTGGAATGAAAGTTGGTAGATTGCTTAAAATGTCTGTACACATATCATAAAGAGTGGTACGGTCGGGTTAGCTACACTAAATCTCCCTTACAAAGCAAAACTGCTTTTTAATATCTATATCTATTTGCATCATTGCAAATTATTAAGGAAAATCAAATTAAATGATGAAATAACACATTAAAAAGAGAAAAAAAGTCACACGAGATTATAAGTCGCGCATTTACTCTCATAATTATAAAAAGAGTAAACAAAATTGGTTGTTACGGGACAGGTGGAATGAAAGGTGGTGGAGTGCTTAACATATCTGTACACATAACATAAAGAGTGGTACGGCCTGGTTAGGTACATTAGATCTCCCTTGCAAAGCAAAATTTCTTCTTAATATCTATATCTATTTGTATCATTGCAAATTATTAAGGAAAATCGAATTGAATGATGAAATAACGTATTAACAAAAGAGAAATAAAAAGTCACACGAGATTATAAATATAGTCGCGCATTTACTCTCATAACTATAAAATAGTAAAAAGAAATTGGTTGTTAGCGGGACGGGTGGAATGAAAGGGGGTAAAATGCTTAACATGTCTGTTTACATAGCATAAAGAGTGGTGTGGTCGGGTTAGCTACACTAAATATCTCTTACAAAGTAAAATTGCTTTTTAGTATCTATATATCTATTTGTATCATTGCAAATTATTAAGGAAAATGAAAATAAATGATGAAATAACATATTAAAAAAGAGAAAAAAAAAGTCACACGAGATTATAAATATAGTTGTGCATTTACTCTCATAACTATAAAAATAGTAAAAAAAAGAATTGACTGTTAGCTCGACGGGTGGAATGAAAGGTGATAGAATGCTTAACATGTCTGTACACATAGCATAAAGAGTGGTATAGTCAGGTTAGTTACACTAATCTCCCTTACAAAGCAAAATTGTTTTTTAATATCTCTATCTATTTGCATCATTGCAAATTATTAAGGAAAATCAAATTAAATGATGAAATAACATATTAAAAAAGAGAAAGAAAAAGTCACACGAGATTATAAATACAGTCGCGCATTTACTCTCATAACTATAAAAATAGTAAAAAAAAAATTGGTTGTTAGCGGTACGGGTGGAATGAAAGGTGGTAGAGTGCTTAACGTGTTTGTACACATAGCATAAAAAGTGGTACGGTTGGGTTAGCTACACTAAATCTCCCTTACAAAGCAAAATTGCTTTTTAATATCTATAAATCTATTTGAATCATTGCAAATTATTAAGGAAAATCAAATTAAATGCTGAAATAACATATTAAAAAAGAGAAAAAAAGTCACACGAGATTATAAACATAGTTGCACATTTACTCTCATAACTATAAAAATAGTAAAAAAAAATTGGTTGTTAGCTCGACGGGTGGAATGAAAGGTGGTAGAGTGCTTAACATGTCTATACACATAGCATAAAGAGTGGTACGGTCAGGTTAGCTACACTAATCTCCCTTACAAAGCAAAATTGCTTTTTAATATCTATATATCTATTTGTATCATTGCAAATTATTAAGGAAAATCAAATTAAATGCTGAAATAACATATTAAAAAAGAGAAAAAAAAGTCACACGAGATTAAAAACATAGTTGCGCATTTACTCTCATAACTATAAAAATAGTAAAAAAAAATTGGTTGTTAGCTCGACGGGTGGAATGAAAGGTGGTAGAGTGCTTAACATGTCTGTACACATAGCATAAAGAGTGGTACGGTCAGGTTAGCTACACTAATCTCCCTAACAAAGCAAAATTGCTTTTTAATATCTATATCTATTTGCATCATTGCAAATTATTAAGGAAAATCAAATTAAATGATGAAATAACATATTAAAACAGAGATAGAAAAAGTCACACGAGATTATAAGTCGCGCATTTACTCTCATAACTATAAAATAGTTAAAAAAATTGGTTGCTAGCGGGACAGGTGGAATGAAAGGTGGTAGAGTGCTTAACATGTCTGTACACATAGCATAAAGAGTGGTACGGTCAGGTTAGCCACACTAAATCTTAGGGCTGTAAACGAACCGAACGAACACGAACACATTCGTGTTCGTGTTTGTTCATTTAGCTTTAACCGAACACGAACACGAACACATAATCGAACACATTTTTGTGTTCGTGTTCGTTCATTAAGAAATTTGTCGTGTTCGTGTTCGTTTATGTTTGTTCATTTAAACCTAAACGAACAGTTCATGAACATAAACGAACACAAATGATCAATATAAACGAACACAAATGAACATAAACGAACACAAACAAAAACAAGTTAATAATGATTCATAAACATAAATGAACGTTATGGTTAGGGTGGATAGCTGTTGTGAAGTGTGGGGCTGTGAAGTGTGGAGAGCGGCTGATAAGTGATATGTTTAGAATGTTAGGGTTAGGTTTAAGTTTTTAGAACATATGAATTAAGGTTACTTAACAAAAGGAAATAAATAATAAAAATAAAGTTAAGTTTAATTAAATGAACATAAACGAACAAAAATAAACGAACATAAACGAACATAAATGAACGGACATAAATGAACGTTCATGAACATAAATGAACGAACACAATGTGTGTTCATGTTCGTTCGTTTAACTAAACGAACAAAAAATTGTGTTCGTGTTCGTTCATTTATTTAAATAAACGAACATAAACGAACTTCCCGCCGAACAGTTCACGAACAGTTCATGAACGTTCGGTTCGTTTACAGGCCTACTAAATCTCCCTTACAAAGCAAAATTGCTTTTTAATATCTATATCTATTTGTATCATTGCAAATTATTAGGGAAAATCAAATTAAATGATGCAATAACATATTAAAAAAGAGAAAGAAAAAGTCACACGAGATTATAAATACAGTCGCGCATTTACTCTCATAATTATAAAAATAGTAAAAAAATTTGGTTGTTAGCGGTACGGGTGGAATGAAAGGTGGTAGAGTGCTTAACATGTTTGTACACATAGCATAAAAAGTGGTACGGCTGGGTTAGCTACACTAAATCTCTCTTACAAAGCAAAATTGCTTTTTAATATCTATATATCTATTTGTATCATTGCAAATTATTAAGGAAAATCAAATTAAATGCTGAAATAACATATTAAAAAAGAGAAAAAAAAGTCACACGAGATTATAAACATAGTTGCGCATTTACTCTCATAACTATAAAAATAGTAAAAAAAAAAATTGGTTGTTAGCTCGACGGGTGGAATGAGAGGTGGTAGAGTGCTTAACATGTCTGTACACATAGCATCAAGAGTAGTTCGGTCAGGTTAGCTACACTAATCTCCCTTACAAAGCAAAATTGCTTTTTAATATCTATATCTATTTGCATCATTGCAAATTATTAAGGAAAATCAAATTAAATGATGAAATAACATATTAAAAAAGAGAAAGAAAAAGTCACACGGGATTATAAGTCGCGCGTTTACTCTCATAACTATAAAATAGGTAAAAAAAATTGGTTGTTAGCGGGACGGGTGGAATGAAAGGTGGTAGAGTGCTTAACATGTCTGTACACATAGCATAAAGAGTGGTACAGTCAGGTTAGCTACACTAAATATCCCTTACAAAGCAAAATTGCTTTTTAATATCTATAAAGTATAATATGAAAAAGGAAAAGGAAGTGGAGTTGGCGAACGGTGGGATCTCGCATCTGGAAGGTATTATGGAGGATCGTAGTTTGTCTTAAGAAGAACAATGGATCTTTGCTAAAAGTAAAAAGGTTCTGAAAGAGGTGGCGTCCAATAAGGTTTTAGATTTGAAACGGAGATCTAGGTTGAGATGGGCGACCGAAGGAGACGAGAATTCTTCTTTTTTCCATGGTGTGGTTAACTGTAGGAAGGCTAGTAACAATATTCCTGGCCTTATCATTGATGGCAGGTGGGTTAATAAACCGGCTCATGTCAAAAAAGAAGTCTTTGATTTCTTTAGGAGTTAGTTTGTTGAGGAATGCCTGGATCGTCCCAAGGCTGTGTGCGGGTTCAGAACCTTGTCGGTTAAGGAAGGCGACATGTTGGTAACACCGTTCTCTAGAACGAAAATAAAAGAAGCGGTGTTCAGTTGTGGTAGTGATCGTGCCCCGCGACCCGATGGTTTTAACATGAGGTTTGTCAAATTCTTTTGGGACTGTTTGGAACAAGACTTTGTGAATGTTGCTGAGTTTTTTCATAAAGTCGGGTAGAATTAATATGTGTTGTGAGTCATCTTTCATTACCCTGGTCCCAAAGGTTAAGGATCCTGTTAATCTGAATGATTACATGCCTATTAATCTGGTTGGGATTATCACTAAGTTTCTGTACAAGTTGTTGTCCAACCGCCTTAAAAGAGTAGTAGGTCGGGGGTCTTTAATTCTCAATCTGCATTCATTAAAGGAAACTTTATATTAGATGGTCCCTTGATTATCAACGAGACAATTACTTGGTGCAAGAAAGAGAAGAAGAATGTATTCTTCCTGAAAATCGATTTTGAAAAGGCCTACAACAATGTTAGCTGGATTTTCGTGGTGGATACTATGAGTCAAATGGGTTTCCCGTTGAAGTGGTGTGAGTGGGTTTATGGGGTCTTGAAGTCTGCTAGATCATCTGTCATGGTTAATGGCATGCCCAACTTCGAATTTCAGTGTAGTAAAGGCATGAGACAAGGTGACCAGTTGTCTCCCTTCTCGTTTATCATTGTTATGGAGGTTCTGTCGCGTATGCTAGAAAGGGCAAAAGGGGCAAGGGTTATTCAGGGTATCCTTACTCCACACGAGGGTCCCTCCCTGTCTCATCTTCTATTCGCAGACGACGCCTTTATTATATGGGGGAATGGTCTGATTCGAATATTGCTAACGTGATGAGGATTCTTAGATGCTTTAATCTTTGCTCCGGTCTTAAGATTAACCTTTATAAATCTAATCTTTTTGGTTGTGGTGTGGATATGGAAGAAGTGGAAGCGTGTGCTAGAATTGTTGGGTGTAAAGCGGATGTGTTCTCTTTCAAGTATTTGGGAGTTGTAATGGGAGCGAACATGAATCGTGTTTGCAATTGGAACCTGGTGGTGGACGCTTTGGGAAACCATTTGTTTAAGTGGAAGGCCTCGTGCCTTTCAATTGGAGGGTGGGTCACGTTGATCAAGTCGATTTTGGAAAGTCTCCTAGTGTACTACTTTTCTTTATACAAGGCGCCTTGTGGGGTGATAAATAAGCTGGAATCGCTAATAAAGAGGTTATTGTGGGGTAGTACTAAAGAGGTTCAAAAACTCCATTGGGTTACTTGGGATCAGGTAGCTATTCCCAAAAAGTTTGTGGGTTTGGGCCTTTGTAAGCTGAAGACAATGAACTTGGCTCTTTTAGCGAAGTGGGGATGGCATTATAAAAATGATAGGGATGTGTTGTGGAGGAGGTTTATCGCGGTTGTTCACTTCAATAAAAGAAATTGGGATTTTATCCCGGCCAGGAAGATTATTGCTGGTAGTTGGAGAAGCATAGTCAGAATCCTATGCATGACGGTTATCTCGGGTGTCCTGTTTCGGTCATTCTTTCTAGGGTTGTGTGTGACGGCGCTAACATAACTTTCTGGATCGACCAGTGGCTGGATTGCAGGCCTCTGAAGGAGTTGTGCCCCTCTATTTTTTAGCTGGACAGGGACAAGTTGTGCAGGGTTAAGGACAAGGTGGATTTCTCTGGTAGTGTTTTCGGATGCGTTGGGCTTGGTCCAGAAACCCAACTTCTGGTTTGGAGTTGATCGAGGTTGCTCGTATTCACTCTTTATTGGTTGCGTTTTCTTTAACTACTGGTCGGATGGGTGGAGATGGAGCGGATCGAATGACAGGGCCTTTAGTGTTAGTACGGTGAAGGTGCTCATCCAGCAAGAAGGTGATTATAGCAGCAACTTTGTGTTTCAATGGTGCAGGTGGGTTCCTCTAAAGTGCAACATTTTTGTTTAGCGTGCTAAGATGGGTAAAATCCCCACTGTGGATGCTCTGAGTCGAAGAAACATTCATGTTCCCGATGACGGGCTGCCCTATTTGCAATTCGGTTGTTGAGTCGGCTGAGTATCCTCACTGGATGCGTCTTCGCGACTATTTTGTGGCAACACATTTGTGCTTGGTGCGGTGTTCAGGGTGTCTTTGTTTTCTCGATGAGGGACTTGTTGGATCTTCACCTATATTCCAGTTTAAAGGTCAAGAAGAAAGATATTTTCCAAGGCTTGATCACCATTGGGTGTTGGAGTCTTTGGAGGTCTAGAAATAAGTTCAAGTTCGAAAACAAAGCGGCAAGAATGGAAGAGATTATTAGTGAAGTCAAGTCGGTAGGTTTCCTTTGGGCTAAATGTAGGGTGAGGTTATCGGATCTCTCGTGGTCCAAGTGATGTAACGTTGTAATTATGTAATAGGTTGTGGTTTATAGTTGTGCCGCCCCGTTTTATGGGTTTTCGTGCCGTTTTATTGAAGTGTACCTTTAAAAAAACAAAAAAGGAATTAAAGTTTTAAACTACTCTTGTTTAAATTAGATTTTGGTAAGACTTAGACGGTGTGAAATGAGAGTTTGTTAATGGATCGATCAATGCATGGTTGACTCTTTCTCCCATTTTAATGCTCATTAATTGCTTGCCTTCCATCATTTATTTTTTGACTTTGAAATATTTCGGATTTCCTTTTTCTTTTTTTTTTTTTTAACTTCTGGTCAAAAATCTAATATCTTTAATTCTATAAAGGCTAGTATTAGAGTGAGGGGAGTGGGGGTTTGGGGCATGAGTCACTATGTGGCATAGTGAGGCCTATAAATTAATCTTCAAAAGGTAGAAGGAGTGGAGAGGCTTGAGTTTAGGGTTTGGATTTAAAAAATTTGTGCGTATAGGTTAATAAGCCAATCAAGTGCAAGTGTGCAACCACCTCACCTCCCCCCGTCCCACGCCAAGCTCTTCCCCCATGCCAAAGAGGCAACGCCCCATTTACCCAAGGTAGGGGGTGGTGTTTGGGGCTTGGGTTGGCAACTCACGCAAAAACCCACACCCCATTCCCTTTAGTCTTAGTGGGACACCCTCTCCCCATCTTTATATACATATGTATATATAGAGAGAGATAGAAAGGTATGGGTGTACCAGTGTACCAATATTAACTCCCTTCTATAAATGGTCCAGTTTATATGTGGACCGGTCAAATCCAACATGAAATAAAACACGACAAGAAAGCAAAGATAGGTTATCACATGAGCCCGACGACATGTTTGTTTACAAGTTTACACAAATACGATATATTAAATCTGAATTTTTAGTTGCACGTTTAATTTTTACAATTTAAGTTGATAACAATTTCTTTGGTCCAAAAGGAATATTTTGTCGTATCAACTCTTAAAGTTAAAGTTCACATTTGTAACGATTTTCATCCCTGATATTAACTTTGTAAAAAAATTTAATTAAAGATAAGGACATTTCAATCATTTTACACCTAAAACGATTGCAATATCCAGCTTGCAGTTTATATATGATCATATTCAATTTGAAAGACAACCCTAACACACTAATCACAAAAATGCTTATGTAATTCAATTTGATTCTATTTAATATTTAAGAATGAATTTCATTTGCATGATTTTTTATAATCCACTAACTACAAAATAAGATAAACTAGTGGTAATTCTCATTTTCTGCAACGATTCGGTTCGTTACAGTACTGCTACGATGTCGACATTCGGTATAGTAAACAAAAAATATGCCCAAAAGGACATCGACACGTATTTACATCGATCGAAAACCATAAAAACGAACTAGGTTCGTCACAACACCGTTACTATACCAGAACTCACTATAGTCTACGATACTAAATTAACATTTTATTGCGATACACCATTGTATTCAACAATTTTATACCCCAAGTGGAGAAAACCAGAAAAATGGATACATGTACCGACACCACTGTTATTCAAATGGTATAGTTTTAGTTCGGTAAAGAACAACAAAATTAACTATGTTTGAATAATTTTTTTTTTCAAATTGTATATTAATTAATATAAATAAATACTCTTTATTGGCATAAAATTTTAATTCAGTTAAAAAAAGTTATATCAATTTAATAGGTTTTCTTTTAACAAATGAATAAGTTTGTTTATAAAGCTTATACAAAATAATTAAATAAAATTGGTTAAAAAGACTAAAATGCTCCTAGAGTTAACTAAAAACCAGATAGAGTAGGTGTCACCAAGTAGGGTTGTAAACGAGTTGAGCCCGAACTCAACTACGCTCGAGCTCGGCTTGTCATGCTTTTATGAGGTTTGAGCTCGGCTCGGTTCAAGCCCAGTATTTTGAGCTTGAGCTCGGCTTGGCTCAAGGTAATTTGAAAACAATTTTAAACGAGCTAAAAGTTCGGCTTGAGCTCGACTCACCAATGTTATTAGTTAAAACTGAAATGTTTAAAGGACAAAATCCCATACATAAAAAATAATATAACATTCGTTTAGGCTCGCGAGCTTTGTATGTAAACCTTGAGTTCTGGCTCAATAACTAAACGAGTCATATTTAAAGCTCAATAATTAAACGAGTCATATTTCAAGCTCCGCAAGTTTCGGAAGAAAGCAAGGGTACCTTAATGAATGTGTATGTAACTAACTTGGTGTACGATGGTGCATGTGCCTGAGTGATGAAAACAGAGCGATGATAACGCATTTGAGTGGAATCACTTTATATGATATCCTTTGTCTGGTAATGGAATTTGTCCAATCAGACAGTTTGTTTCTTAGCAATATTAATATTAATAATATTATTATATTATATGCACATGCACTATTTCCTTCCCACCACTTATTCCTCATCCTCCATCTTCTTTCACATAAAAGTCAATAACACACAAACTTTTTCATTCATTCAGAATAATTCAATTCATATCTAGGGTTTCGATCAGTTTCTTCTTTAATCCAACAACTCATCAACAATGGATGCAGCTCACTATATAAGAAGACACCACAGGCATAATCCTGGTCATCAACAGTGCGCTTCCGCCGTCGTTAAACACATCACAGCTCCTGTTGATATCGTAATTCTCTCTCTCTATCTGTGTGTATATATATATATATATCTGTAATCTCTCTCTGTGTGTATGATCTCATTATCCGTCTGTTAGTAGGTTATGTATCGGTATGAAGCTATAGCGTTGTTGTACAATAGTTACGTTATGGATAATATGCACAACTTTGATCTGTTTAGCGTCCGATTAATTCTGCTGTATTCGTACTTAATTTACGCTTGTAAAATGCATAGATCTATTGAATATCTGAGATGTTTCTAGGTTTTCTTTGTAGTATGGCGGTGTTTTTTGTCAGTTTGATGGTTTTTGAGTTTTTCGTTTCTTTTTTGCTGTGTTTTTTGTTGCGTTGTTTCTCGCTTCTTGCTAGTTTTGGTGGAATAAAATTTCGTTTACCGTTTAAAACAAGTTATTTCACACAGATCTCTAATTTAGCTAATTAAGTTATCATGCTTTTGTCTTCATTTCACTAAATTATTATGGATTTCTCCTCAAATTATGTGTTTCTCCTTTTAATTTTGATGCTGAATCCGTATTTCAATGCAGTTTAAACAATTCACACAGATCCCTAATTTAGCTTACTGATTCTTTATTCTTTTCACTGAATTATTGTGGATTTAGATCTTTACACATAATCCATTTATCGTTTATGAAAAACATTGAATTCGATTTTTCTTTGATCATTGTTGCTGAATGAACTTAATTTTGAATTGTTCATTGACTTTTGCCAGTTTATGTAATGTCTCAGGTTTGGTCATTAGTTAGGAGGTTTGATCAACCTCAAAGTTATAAGCCATTTGTTAGTCGATGCACGATGCGTGGCGGTCTCAACATCGGAAGCGTTAGAGAGGTGGATGTCAAGTCAGGGCTCCCTGCCACTACCAGCACAGAGAGACTGGAGCTTCTTGATGACACTGAGCATATCCTTGGTATCAAAATTGTTGGTGGTGACCATAGGCTAAAGGTATATTATTAAACTCTAAATTAACCAAATTGTTGTTGGTGATCATCAACCAACTTCGATTAGTATCTAAAGTTCTAAACCTTTAATTTGTTATTGATCATTGCACAGAACTATTCTTCAATCTTGACCGTCCATCCAGAGGTAACCGAAGGAAGATCTGGGACGTTAGTCATTGAGTCATTTGTGGTGGACATACCCAATGGCAATACACAAGATGAAACATGTTACTTTGTAAAAGCCTTAATCAACTGCAACCTTAAATCTCTTTCTGATATCTCTGAAAGAATGGCTGTCAAAGATCAGATGTGAAAAGACGAACGAGCCCTCACCGCTCATGGTGTTCTGGTTCGGGCCATTATCAGTGTGGTTTGCTTTCAAGTTAATATGGATTTATGTAGTGAGTCACTTGTAGTAGCAGCTCATTGTTTGCAGGATTGCTCATAACTGCAAACATTTGGTAGCGGTTTATATATATATATTATATATTATGGTTTTAAATGTGACTATGTCTTGGATTCACGTGTAATCTTTCTTAATGATATATTATTATTGCCTAAACATATTAATATCATAGTTTCAAACTAAGAAAACTGAAAGATAAATATGTTGGGAAAATGGTAATCAAATGTCATATTTCGACTTTTCATGTTCGTATTGAATGATTTTTTATATTTGGTAATTTACCTACATATGGAAAAGAAGATAAATAAATGGATATAGTTGTCTTTTCACTACTAAAATGTCCAGAAAACATAACTTAGTGCCTTAGTGGAAGCCATGTAGTTAAATCATTGTCTTTATATTTTTGGGAAACACCAAGTCGTGTTTTTCTTACCTGAATTGAATTATATGACTTGATAAAGAAAATCATCTTCATCATACTCAGTTAATCCCACCAATAGCTCAAAATAAGGTAGGGTCTAAGGAGGGTAAGATGTAGACAGCCTTACCTCTACCCCGTGGGAATAGAGAGGCTGCTTCCAGTGAGACCCTCGGCTCGATAGTGGTTTTGTATCAAGCCTTGAACATAAGACACATAACACTTAGCAATCGGGACAAGCCCGATTGGTGCATGTAACCCCTTGTCTTTTGGCTATCAACGCCACCACATGATGTATGATTAACCATCCGTCGTTTTTAACGTTATTTTCACGAAATTAGTAAAATAACGTTAAAATTAGTGCAACTTTACTTTTGCCCCCGAGGGCCACACATATATACATTATATGCGCATAGCCGTAAGCGGGGCTAAACTTGATAAAGAAAATAATAATGATATTATCGCTTTGTATATCATAGCTTAGTTCTGACTAGTTATCATTTGAAAGAGATTTTGTTTATTTGTTCTTTTTCAACGGGATTGAAAGTGGTGGAAATAAATGTTTAAAATATTACAAAGGTCGGTGCTTTATTTATTTATTTATTTTAACTTTTGTACTTGACAAAACCATCCCTCATGTTTTCTGAATTGGCAAAATTCATCCCTCAACATTTTAAAATAAAGTTTCGAGCTTAACCTAAAACTAATTTCTTTACCACTTAATCACAACACATGATCTTAAGCTAAGACTCTAACCTCCCCTACTTCCTTAACATGACTCCATCCGAGAGAACCGTGTTCTACGGCCATTTGATAAGGAAATTGGTGATATTTTTCTGCGGATCGCAAAAGATACTCTATGGTGTCCCGATAATATCCGTGGCCTCGTATTTTTTACAACGAAATTGACATGCCAACTCCCCGGTCCCACTTTCATTCTTGGATTCCATGAAAAGTTCCTTCACTTGTCCCAAATGCTCATTCCCTGGTCCTCATGTTGGTTCTCATTCTCTAAAAATAACAAAACATGGGGACAAATTTGTTGGATGAATAAGACCATGCATTGCATATTGCATACAAAAGTTCAAATGAAAACAACAGGCAACTTTTAATAAAAACATTTTTGTAGAAAATCTAACTGTGGCGCGTATGGGGGTAAGCGAGTTTATTTGTGTGCAAGCTACTTGAGATCGCCTTACTAAAAGCTCGAACTGAGTCAAGTTTAAAGAACTCAAAACCTATATTGGAGCCTACTTAAATAAACGATTACAACCAAAGTTTTGCCTATCGAGCTCAACTAGACTCACAAGCCTAAACAAGCCTATTATTACTTATGTAACTTTAAATACAAAACTATGATAAAAGTAACAAAATAACACATACATGTATATGAAAAACTATAATTATAAATGTCTATAAAGATATATAAATAAAAAACAACCAAGCTAAGCTTGAGTCAAACTCGAGCTTATAAACTATTTAAGTACCAAACTCTAGCTTTAGAAGTATCCTTGAAACCAACGTAGCTCGAACTTGAACTTTCATTAAGTTAGAACAAGCTAACCTTGTTTCATCTACAACCATATTCATATAAAACGTAGCCAGAACGATTCTTTTTTCACTTCTCTCGAATTGGCTTCTCCGAGTTGTAAAGCAGGCACAAATATTCCATCAGGCTCACAAGCCCAAGCCCAAACATCTGAGCCCATTACAAATTGATGTTCAAAAGAAAAGAAAAAAAAAATCCCTCTGCAAGTTTGGGTTTAAATATTGTCCAACAAGCCAAAACAAAGACTTTACAAGCAATAACTTATGCAAGTAAAAAACAATGCATCTAATCAGACACGCAATATTAGTGGGACAATAATCGATTTTGACCAAAATAAATGTCAAAAAGCATTGTATGTCAACTATACCACCTTGACCGATTTTGACTCCTGATACTACAATCAGACACGGAATATTAGTGGGACAATCAACGACACAAATTGGTACCAAAGATCCCTATAGTTGCATGTATTTGATGCACCTAGACGCGCTCCTCACCTACGCGCCTTTGACAAATGACAACATTAAGATAGACAGCACAGGTTGGTACCAAAGACCCCTATAGTGGTCGGTTTAATCAATGCGACAGTTGCGGGTTCAATGAAGATTCTTTTTATAAAGTGTAAGTTAACAGTTTAAACAAACTTTCAGAACTTCAATTCTCAGTTACACTAAATATGAAAACAAACCAAAGGGGCTGGAGCATAAGTCTTTCAAAGGGCTTAATGCATGAATGCTACTGCTTTCAATTGTACTCCCAAATAATGAACAGCTCTTGATATTAATTAGGCAGCATGCTTCATCCTCAACAATGATCTTCTGTGACCTGAAATGTCAAAATAGTCAGAATTCATGAAAAAAATAAGCATGTAAAATGTAGAGTAAAAATAATAAACGCAACAAAAAGCCGAACCCATAGTAATATGAATCTAAATCAACTAAAGATTACTACTCTTCACTATCACTACAATCAATCACCATTCATTGGATTGATTGATGTTCTAAAATTCATAATCCTATTGTCTAAGTGTCTAACATCACGCATAGCTGTCAGTCTGTCACGTCTGTGAAGGATGTTATTATTTGGACCACCAACGATGATTGGCAATAGTATTAGAGATTGTGGCAATAAATAGCAACAATTTAATAAACCCTAATTCCACTGAGCAGCTATTGTAGTCTATGCTCCATGTCTATAAAAACTCGGACACTCTGGTTTCAACTGCAAGGTTATGGCGCTGCATGAGACAATGGTCGTAACTTCAGAACACTGTCAAAAACACACCAAAGGCGTGTTCGTCGAACAACCTACAATCAGAAATGAATGCTTAAATCAGACCAACATTAGGATCAAAAGAGTATGCAGCTCAAGACCGAAGCATTCAGTATACATCAGTCAAGACATGTTCTTAGTGGGGGGAATGTTTGTGATCGCCATCTTCTATCAGCCACTAAAAGCAATTGTATATGTCAAAGACAATTGCTCGACATTCAACACATGTGCAAGCTGGATCCTCCTACAAAAATGCATTAAAAATATATGAATATGTGATATACATGTGACCATCAATAGGACACCTAACTAGAGTCTAGATAACAAAAGGCACATTCAACAAGAAAAGAAAGCATCATATTTGACTTCATATTGTCTTAGCTACAGCCTACATGCAACATTTATATGCAGAATTTAAGGAACTGCAAAAAGACAATTTCAGTTAAGAATGTAAACACCTTTATGCCCAACAAGATATTCAGAAGGAGTAACGTCCCGGTTTTGAACTTGGAAGAGATGCCTGTGTTGTGAGGTCTTCTACAATACGTTTCAATTCCGCTTTTGCTAGTTTAACAGATTGTTCAGTGGCTCCTTCAATGAACAAGTAGAGTTTCTTCTCCCCGGGTCTCGGGATTCTACCAGGTTGAATATACTGACCCTAGTTGTAATAGAAGCTCCACTCCACTCGGCAATTGGGCCCAGGGTTTCTTTGTGCGTCATCTTCCACCTAGCGTTTTGAGGGAAATCATTAATCTCCAACTCAGCTTCATAATGTCCATGTAAAGAATGGGCCTGAATCTTAGCCAATACGTGCTGCCTCATGGCGGCTACCAGAGCAGCAGCTTCTTCATTGCCACCCGAACCAACCATACCACGGATGCCTGGCAGAGGTACAGTCACACCACCAGTAGAAGGCTGTTGACTGGCGACAGCTTGATCAAGACCAGCCTGCTGAGAACTATCGTCGCCTGGTTTTCTCACCTTGTCAGATTCATCTTCTGAATCAGATTCATCTTCTTCAAATCCATATTCTTTAGCCTGTGCTTTCTTTGCAGCTTTCCTAACTTCCTCTTCTTCTTCGTTAAATTTAAAACCGCTTCCACCATAACCACTCCCATGCGCTTGCACAAGTCCTTGATTTACCTTAGCCATAAACCCATCAGCAAGAGCTTTAACATCATCAGGAACAACTTGATTTGACAATTTCAAAGCCTTAACAAGATCCGGTGCATATCTTTCATCTTCGCTTGATAAAAACGTGACAGCACACCCTTTTCTCCCCGCTCTCCCTGTACGGCCCACACGATGAACATAATCTTCGTAATGATTTGGGACATCATAATTTACAACAAGTTCAAGCTCTTTAACATCCAAACCCCTAGCAGCAATACTTGTTGCAATCAACAAACTACATACATTATTCTTGAAATCGGAAATTGTGGACTCTCTATCAGTCTGATCCTTAGCACCATGAAGCGACAAGCATAAATACCTGTGCTTTAGCAAATCCTTAAATAAAGCATCACATTTATCCTGGGTTTGAACAAATACTAAAACCTTACCTTTCATATACCATTTTCCAAGTAACTCTAAAAGTCTAGAAAACCGTTCGTTTTCTGGTCTAACCTCAACTATTTGGGTTATGTCTTTATTGACAACACTCCTCCCACCTACCAGTATCTCCACTGGTTTGTTAAGAACTTTCCGGCCAATACTTCCACCTTGTGAGGAAACGTAGCCGAAAATAGTACAGTCTGGCGATTAGGTTGGGTGTTTTGGACAATCCTTGTAATTTGTGGCTCAAACCCCATATCAAACATACGATCAGCTTCATCCATAACCAAATACGAAACTCTTCTAAGATTTGTGATTTTCCCAGCACTGGTACATAACATGTCAATCATCCTACCCGGAGTGCAAACAACAATCTCAGCGCCTCGTTTTAGCTCACTTATTTGTTGGGCGACACCAGAACCACCGTACACTGGCACGCAGCGCAGACCCAATACCTTGGTAAACATTCTTATATCACCGTTAATCTGCCGAACAAGTTCTCTTGTAGGTGCCATTATAAGCCCAATGGGACCATCTCCACAGCTAAGTTCTGGCTGGTCCATTATATGCCTTAACATTGGCAATATAAAAGCTAGTGTCTTACCTGAACCTGTTTTTGCAACACCTATACAGTCCCGACCGCTCATTATAACAGGGAATGCTTGTGCTTGAATAGGCATCGGCTTATCATAATTCAGCTTTCTGATTGTCTCTAGAATCTTCGTTGTCAATCCAGTTTGGTACCAGGTTTTAATCGGCTTTGGTACATCTTTTCCATGTACTTTTAGTTCAAATTCTTTCCTATACGCAGCCACCTCCTCTCGAGTCATCTTCTTAATCTCATTTACTTCAATATAAAAATTCTTTCGGAATTCAAGGTATGCGATCTTTGAGTGATCAACAAGGGGTATTTTCTCAATTTTTGTCTTCTTCACTCTTTTCATGAACTTGTCATCATCTTCTAACGGATCTTCATCATTAGTAGCATCTGGATACTCTTCCTCGGAATCTTCACCAGGAATGATCCGCCCAATTGATCTGCCACCGCTTTTTTTATATTTCCCCTGCTCATTGCCTGTATTCGTGTCATCTTTCTTTGAATTGGAATTCTTTTGATCCAAAACAGAAGCCTCGGCATAGCTCAACTTGTTAACTTCAGGTATCACCATTGAATTCATAAAAGCATCTAAAGGATCAATTTCATCACCATCTTCATTCTTTACATGAGCAGCTTCTTCATCATCATCATCAGACTCGCCGTCTAGAGTCCACGTCTTACCTGCACTCACATCAATTCCTCCAAACCGCTCTCTTTCATATTCCTCTTTTTTCCTTCTCGTTTCCTGCCATTCCTGCACTCTCCTCCTCCGTTTCTCCATATCTTGTTCGCGCGTTTTTACCACTTCCTTTCGTGAACAATTTTCATCTATCTTATTCAATCCACTATCATCTCTCCATCTTCTAAAAACCTTAATACTCTCCTTGTAATCATCCTCCCTCTTACGCCTCTTTCTATCTCGATATTTCACATCATCTACACCACCACCATTGTGATCTCTCTCAGCTTCTCTCCGTTTCTCTCGCATCTTTTCTCGATCACATTCTTCTCTTTCTCTCCCCCTCTCCTTCTCCCATTCTCGCTCTTTCGATCTCTCCTTCGCTCGTTTTCGCTCCTTCTCCCTGTACCTCTCTTTGTGCTTATCTCTATCCTTATACTTGTCATTCACACTCATGTCCCTATCCTTCTCTTTCTCTCTGCTACGTCTGTCACCATTATGCTCCGTTTTCACAGATTCTTCTTTCCTATTCGATTTACGTTTAGAATGATCCATATATATCCTAGTAGTTATTTATTATTACTCTGAACAAATAACAAGTTAATAATAATAACCGTTTCAAACAGAAACCCTAATTCGTCAAACGAAAACAAAAAGCAACTTCACATGCAAACGTATCAATATAATGTATTGAATCGATCAATAGGTATGTATATATGGAGAGGGAGAATTATTACTATTTTTATATTACCTAACAAATTTGCTTTCGAATCTTAACCAACTCTATCATCATCAATTTTGTGTTTGATGACCTATTTATACTTGTGTATCCTTGTTCTTCTCCTTAATAACCGACTCTATAATAATCAACCCAACCGGGTTCTTGGATAGTAAAGTAAACGGGTCGGTTTACAATATTGTGAAGTTAATAGTTATAATTTATGATAATTGATAATATTTTTAAGTTTAAAATTTTAAATGTTGTTTGGGTTGATTTGTGCAAACTAGGGGTGTGCAAATGGCGGTTCGGTTTGGTTATTACCAATAACCATAACCATAACCACCGCTAGTTTCGGTTATGGGATTTTCTTAACCATAACCAAACTTCGGTTTCGGTTAATCGGTTATGAGGCTCGGTTATGGTTCGGTTTCGGTTAATTTCAGTTAATTAACCAATCTAGGTTTGAACTAAAATATAAAGTAACTAAACATATTAGACGATTATTGTCTTAGTTACAATCATTTTTATAAAATAAAATAAAGACACAAATACATACACAAGCATACAATAAGTCTAATTTTAAAATAGTAGTAATTATTTTGTACCATTTAAAACTAATTATATTACGTACAAAAGTTTTGTATATGTAATTTTTATGTATATAAATAGTTTGATTCCTTAAACATGTATATTTTAAATATAGATATATTTTAAAAGCATATCTTAATTCATTCGGTTCGGTTCGGTTAATGTTCGGTTTTGTGACACCCTTAACCATAACCATAACCGATTAATCAAATAACCTTAACTATAACCGTCGGTTAATATCGGTTATCGGTTAATTTTGGTTAACGGTTAACGTTTGCTCACCCCTAGTGCAAACACCCAATGCATATGATATAAAGGTTTTGCTTCGGTCCTTGATTTGAGGACCGGATGCAGGTCTTTAATGAAGTTGAATGTTTAAAAAAAATTAGAACATCCAAGTAATCATCAAGATTAGTTAAAAAAGGGTGATGGCATGTGAGCAAGTGGTGGTAACATGATGATTATGCAATATTTGAATACCAAATGAAACTTAAGTGACATTAAAGAGAAGGGAGAAAAAAGATCATGTGACTGTGGAACACTTGCGAAACTTTTGGTTACTATTATCCAATTTTACCCCTCTTTAAAAATTATTTTTTTATTACTTACTATATTGTTCAACACAACCCGTGGTATAATACAAATATAAGTTCAATTTTGGATGGTGCTTTGATGGTTATCGAGGTGATTTCTTGGTTGAAGAGAAGGTCTAAGAAAGCTTTCTTTACTAAAGATTGACTTTAAGAAAGCTTATGATAACGTAAATTAGAATTTCTTGCTTTCTATGATGGATCAAATGGGTTTTCCGGATACTTGGTGTAAATGGATTAGAGAGATTTTGCAGTCGGCCAGGTCGGCGGTTTTGGTTAATGGGTCTCCAACATTTGAGTTTAATTGTAAAAAAGGTTTGAGACAAGGGGATCCGCTATCCCCGTTCTTGTTTTTGATAGTTATGGAGACTTTGTCTTGGGTGATAAATAAGGCGACGAAAATAGGAGAATTTGAAGGGGTGAAATTATCTAAAGATGATTTTGCTATATCTCATCTGTTTTATGCCGATGACGCTTAGATTTTAGGGGAATGGTCTAGTAGTAATGTGGATAGAGTGGCTAGAATTCTGAGATGTTTTCACATATGTTCTGGCTTGAAAATTAATATACACTAGTATTTCTACCCGCACGATGCGGCGGGATGCCAAACATCTACGTTTTACAATTTGACATTCTACCAACTAACTACAATTTCAGCCAAGTGCAACTCGTTTGATTGCAAACCAAGTGCATATAGTTTATGTAACTACAACTCCAGCTAAGTATAGCTCGACTCTTTACAAATCAAATGCATACAATTTTACGTAGTGAAAAGCACCTGCAATACAAATATTTGTCATCTCTCCGAGAGTACAATCTAACATGTAGTGAAAAACTCTTGATTTGGCCTCTCTAACCCTATGTAAATTGAACAAAAGAAGTTTTAGATGTATATCATTAATATTATAAGCCATAATCAGTGATCACATGCATCATGATCTTAAGGAAGTCATACCTAAACGAGAGAATAGTAACATGCTTTTCACCTTTAAACCTTTTAAAATGTCCACCAACATGAAAATAAATCCTTTCTCCGCTAAACATTGAACATACAAAACCAAAACACCCAGATAATTCATGTTATTATAAAGTCCAACTGATCTAAATTATAGATAAGTCACCTATTTCCTCCATTTGCAATTTATGATCAAATAGTTCATTTAGAATTTTAATTTATAAATCATCAAGTGTATCATAGAATAATTCGTATTTATTTTATTGATTTTTATTACACAATCTAATCAAATAACATATATTCTAATGATGATGTTTTTTATTCTTCACGAAAGTAAAAAATACTAACATTATTTTTCAAAGCATTTTAATTATATTTATCAACTAATTTATCTCTAGGGGCATTTAGGGAAGAAAAGTGGTAAAATTTAGGAAATTGTGTAAGATCCCACATCGGTTGTATAAGGGAGAACAGAACTCCTTATAAGGGAGTGGCCACCCTCACTATCACAACGCGTTTTGGCCAGTCCTTCGAAGTGAGACTAATGCAAAGCCGTGAGCTGCGGCAAAGCGGACAATACTGTGATACGGGTTACCTTGGGCTGTTACAGATGGTATCAGAGCCGAGGCTCAGATCGGTGTGCCAGTCGTGCCCCCGCGAGGACGCGGCTCCCTAAGGGGGGTGGAATGTAAGATCCCACATCGGTTATTAAAAGAGAACAAAACTCCTTATAAGGGAGTGGCCACCCTCACTATCTCAACGCGTTTTGGCCAGTCCTTCGCGGGTGAGACCAATGCAAAACCGTGAGCTACGGCAAAGCGGACAATATTGTGATACGGGTTACCATGGGCTGTTACAATTTGGACATATTTGCCCATGCCTCTTCCTTTATATTGTAGTATAGATAAGTCTAATTTGTATGGGATTGAGACTTCTAATCAGAAGGTGGATGCTACTTCTTTGGTGTTAGGTGTAAGAGTTCCCATTTGATTATTTGGGGATAAAAGTTGGTGCCAACATGAATCGATGTATTAATTGGAAGAAGGTTTTAGAGGTGTTTGATGGCCGAATTTCTAAATGGAATGCCAAGACTTTGTCTATTGGGGGTCGGATTACTCTTTTTAAAGCGGTTATGGAAAGCCTCCCGGTGTATTACTTCTCATTATGTCGGGCTTCGGTTAGAGTTATTGACGAACTTGAAAGGAAAATGAAGAGATTCTTATGGATGGGTACTTTAGAGGGGAATAAAATACACTGGGTTTCTTGGGAAATAGTTACTTCACCAAAAGATAAGGGAGGTTTGTGCATTAGTCGCCTAAAAGAAACAAATGAAGCCCTTATGTTTAAATGGATGTGGAGATTTCATACGCAGAAATATAGTTTATGGCGAAGGGTAGTCGAGAATTGTCATACAACTAAAGTTGCATGGAAGACGCTTCCGGTTAATAAGAATGCGTCAAGATGTTGGAAGTCTATTATCAAAGTGGCAGACACTTTGAAGGCGACTGATAACTTTGTGCACAATATGATTAAACCAAAGCTAGGTAATGGGAAAGAGGTGCGATTTTGGTGTGATGTGTGGTTAGGTGACAGACCTCTGAAAGACGAATGGCCTAGATTGTTTTTAGTTGGAATCGGCCAAGCAGTGTTCTGTTACGGAGAGACTGATGAATGTGGATCAGGTTTTGACAATTCAAGCCAAGTGGGTGCAGCGTATTAGGGATGCAGATGTGTAGGCAGACCTGCAGTAGCTGAATAGACAGGTGCAAGGTACTTTTTTAAATGATTATGTGGATAAATGGGTCTGGAATGGTGCAGTAGACGACACAGATGCTGCTAATTTTTCTGTGCAGGCATTTAAAACAGTTATGCAGAAGAACTGTGATTTTAGAAATCGATACGTTATGAAGTGGGTGTCATGGGTGCCGCTAAAATGTAATGTTATGGCGTGGCAAGCTGAGATGGAGAGATTGCCTGCGATTTCGGAGTTGGAAAACGAAAGTTTTACATAGAAAACAAAGTGTGTGTTCTATGTGAAGACGCGGGCAAAACAATAACCCATATGTTCACTGCTTGTTGTTTCACGGATAAAGTTTGGACTGTTATTGGAAGTTGCTTAAGGTGTATAAGTCGGGCCCATGGAGGTAAACTCGGTAAGAATATTATTCAGGAAGTTATCATTGTTACGGTTGTGGTGTATTTGGAAGGCGAGAAATGAAAAACGGTTCAAAGGGAATCAAGTGAAGGTTGCGGATTTGATTGCTAGTGTGAAGTCTTACACGTATCTTTGGTTCAAAAGTAGATCTCAGGTTAGTAACTTAGGGGCTGTTTGGTTGATTAAGTGCTGAATCATTAAGATGATCTGAATGGATAAGAGCTCTGAATGGTTAAGAGATGAATCATTCAGCATCCCTTATTAGCTTAATGGTTCAGACTTAATCATTCCATTCAGATGCTGAAACAAACAGTCTGAATGCTGAATGATTCAAAGCTGAATGGTTAAGAGGCTGATTAAGAGGCTACCAAACATCCCCTTAGTTTGGAAAGATTGGTGTATGTATCCTTTATATATGGTGTAAGTTTGTTTTTTTGCCTTCGGTCCATGCTTTGTGATTCATTAGGTGTTTGAATGAAAGTGAAGTTTAAAAAAAAAAAAAATACAGTAATACACACAGTGCTAGACTGGTAAGCATAATATAACATTTAAAGTTAGGTTAGATTCCTCTAAGAGCATTCACACTAGGTCCTCCTTCTCCATCTCTATAATTACACTAAAAATCACTACCATTCTCTCTCCTTTTCTATTTAATAATACTTATTCTATACTTTTATCATTACATTTTCTCTCTCCTCTACTCACAACCACTTCTAAAAATATTAAAAAATTATGGAGGGTGAACAGTGTCCCCTCTAAATTTACTGATGAACAGTGTCTCATCTATATATTTTTCTCTCTCTCCTCTACTCACAACCACTTATACACACTCTATATAATATGGAGGTCCCCTTCACACAAATATAGAGGCTCTACTGTGAATGCTCTAAACATTTAAGAGAATAAAAATTTGAATAGAAGATATATGTGGGTATAATTCGTGATGATAGATGATATAATTTTGAACTTCTTTAAAGTTTCTTATTAAGTAATTTCCAAAATTATTTTAAAATAAACAAATTATATAATTTATCAAACATATATTTTAGCTGGACGTCAATTTATGAATTATTTTCTGTATCACAAATATAAAACATTTCAAACCATGTTTGGGTACAAAGTACTTAAGTTGTGGAAAGTCGATATTCACATGGATGGTATGTAATACGTATGCTAAATACGTGTTTACAAAGTTATGTGTGTTCTACTAAACATGAAAGATATCTTTTAACATCGTCTTGGGATACAATTATTCGTATGAGAAATCACGTTCAAATTAAGAGCGGTGATGCCCACAAGATCCCATGACCCACTCAATGTTCAAACATTTGTGTTTGAACAAAATAATCCATATAACATTGTTAAATCAAGAGATGATGTGTCTTTGACATACATGTTTGGTGTGTTAAGTGTGGACAAACCACCATTAACTGACATGATGTGGGTTATGCACTTTCACATATATAGTGATTCTTACCACGTCCATCTCTTGTCATTCTTGTGTAAAGGAGCTAAGGATAGCCGAAGGTTACAAATCTTAAAAGACCGGTATATCAATTAACAGGATTCAAATTGTAGAAATTTGCAAAATCAAATAACAAAGTTTGGCACTTTGCTCAATTCTAGATTCAACTATCAAAGTGTCATCTTGATAGTGAGATAAGGCTTAGGAACCATTTGGTCTTGAGTTCGATTCTCATAAGGGGTTTTTCCAAGGTTTTCAAAACCGGACCGGACGTCGAACCGGACCCCAGGCGGTCCACCGGTCCAACGAACCGGGCCAAAAATGCTTCGAAATCCAAAAATAATAAAAAATAGATAAATAAAAAAAACGGTCCGACCACTGGTTTTCCGGTCTGACTGGCCGGTTTTCCGGTCCAAGGCCAGTTCACTTGCAAAGCGGTCCAAACACCCGAACCGGTCCAGGTCCTGAAACCCGGTCCGACCGGCCGGTCCGGTCCGGTTTTCAAAACATTAGTTTTTCCTAGATGTATTGGGTTTCCTCCTGAATTGGTGTAAAAACATTATTGCTTAGTGGAGATGGATATGACGGGGTGGTTCAGCTGGTGGCACGATGATACCTCGATGTCCGTCAGTGATCCCAATTTATGGTAAAAAAAAGTATCAAGTAGTTAATAAGAACTAATAAGTATTTATATATTATAACACACCATAGTGAATTTTTAAAGTAAAGAGTATTAAGATCACCAAACATTTCATTGAAAAAGGTTCAAACAAATATGACTAAAACCAGTCGTTCATGAAGGAACGAACCTACTGTGCAAATAACCATGTTGCTAGCCTATATCCAGGTGAATAATAAAAAATAAAGTTCATTAAAACAAAATACAAAAGTTACATCACAATAGAAGGTAGACGGGCAACAAGCTGCGCCGCCACCCCTTTTTGAATAGCGAACCCTAGTCTACCAAAGACAAATCCTTGACCCCCTGGAGATGAACTATTGTTGTGGACGACCCGTTGGACCCTCGTCAAGAAACGAATAGCTTCTGGCGCTAGGGAGCCAAAGGTATCAAAGGCCAAAGGGATAAAGACATGTTGGTTCTCTGCACAAGCCTTAGCATGCTTATCTATTTTCTTCGATTCCGCCTTTCTTGATGCTTGCCCAGCTACAAACCTGTTTCCCTTAACCCAACCAAAGGAGATACCCCTGTAAGGTCCACGCAAGCATGTTTCCCCCTCTCCCAACCAAAGACAAGTAGATCTGCTGGTCGCAGGGTAGATCTCCCTTCTGCAGGGTCTGTGAGAAAATTTACAGGGGCCTCCTTTTTGGCAGAAATCCCAGCTCTTCTCAGGATGTCCCACAAAACGTCTCTCACCCAGTCATGCCGGTATTTGAACCCAGGGAGCTCTTTGCAATGAATTGCGTGCTCCCCATATTTATCCATAAAAAATAAAAATAAAAAAGCAAAATTAGGTTATAATGTGCTCACTCCAAAATTGTTCAAACAACAAACATAAGAATCACATAGAAAATCAAATAAAATTATAGACGCCATTGTCTTTATGAGACAACATAGATGCTGAGTGTTTTAGGGTTTCTGTGAAGTTGAAAAAAAAGGGTGAACAACTGAACATAGAATGAAGTCAGATCATCAACAATCAGTTGCCAAAAGCACATCATATTTAAAACAAGTTAATCGTTGCGTATCGTGTTTGAGATCACTAATCTGTTTATTTGGTGTAAACGTCGCTGATCGGCGTATCAAGCAATTTGGAAGGGTTCCGGTTTCATACACCCTGTTACATCACATTCTGACGGGGTGACATCATATTCTGGGGTATGTGGCAGCCTCCTATTGGTGTGTGATGTGGGTCAGGGTGTATGATTCCCAATTAAAAGGTGTATGATTCCTAAATACCATTTGAAAGGAAGAGAGAAACAATAATTTAGGGTGGATGATCTCAGAATTTGGAAAAAGTATAGTTAATTAAAAAGAAGAGAGAAACAATATTATTTTTAGTGTAATATATTGGATTGCGAACCTAGTGTGGGTGATCTAAGAATTTGAAGAGCTTCTGGAAATGGTATCGATTTTATACCGTCGGTAAAATCCGGTATACTGGTTTGAACCACTATACCGGTACCGGCATAGTTAGTTTTTGGGTTATTTTGAGATCATTTTTTTATTAGGAAATAACTTTTTAAAATTAAAAACTTTATATTATCTTTTGGATAATTTTTTTAATTATTGATTAACTTTTTTTATAGTATTTTAATATGTAATTATGTACTTTAGATTTTTTGTGTCGGTGTTGTAATTTATGAATTATATAGCTAACTAATCAACCCGGTTGAATCACCCATTACAACGCGGTTCAACCAGTTAAACTATTTTTTTAGCCAAATCCGGTATAAATTAAAAAAACCGGTTTTTAAAACATTGAGTATAACTACACATAATCGTCTGTATTCAATTACTAACAACTCTTTTTACTAAACTTTTGACTCGGTTTTTTTAATGATCTCCTTAATTGGTTTTTATCGTTAAATGTTAACATAAATTTATGTTTTTTTAAAGGCTTAGTTCAGTAGAAATTTTTGTATAATTGATGTTATTTAATTAATGCATTTAACTTTTAATATGATTATTGTGGCAAAATTAAAAATTATTACCTAGATATATTACTTTAAAATAAAGTTTAAATTACTTTTAATTCACAAAACCAAATGGTAATTTGGACTTTAAGAATACTTTGAATTCAAAAGATAAAAATTGTATAACCAATAATGTAATTCCATAAAGCAAATGAAAGTATAAAACGATGCTCTTATAACCAATGACTAATTTGGTAATAGATTAGGTTTTCCAATTATAAGGCATCACTAGAAATGCAGTCTGATGACATAAGTTGTCACTAGATTAAAAAAATTGTTGGAAGTGAAATAACAAAAAAAGTGAGAACAAAAGGATCTTGTTAGGTGACGTACATATTCTTTAATGGTAATAATAACTACAATAATTCAAAATTACTACCATAAGACACGTGTATATATAACTTATACACATACATATACTAGTTTATCTATCAGGAACTTCCCGAGATAGACAAACCTAATATACAGTGACAAAATGTGCATTCCATAAAGGAAAATGCCGTTTCTTTTAGAAGAAAAAAGAAATTTGTAAAGGATCAACAGTCGATAACTCATAAAACCTACTTTTAATTCTGCATGTGCATAGCTTACTCGAGTGAAGTCTATGTACAACTTTATCACTTCCTCAAGCCACTATAAAGCTGCATTGTGAAATTGGGAAATAACAACCAAATAGATATCAAATGATATGTCATGATGATGGTCAATTCTGATGTGTAAAGTGAGCATATGTGAAAGAATGACATACTTGTTCAATTTTTATATGGACCAGTGGGATGCCCGCGCGATGCGGCGGGTTTACTTATATTGAAGCAAATAATGAAATGTTTGTGTTGCGCGATGCGACATTGATTATAATTTGCAATGCGACACTTATTTTATGTTAGTTTATCAATTATCTCATAATATATTTTATAGTACTTTTGTTAAATTTGTTTTTTCATAGGATCGTTGTGGTCTCTGGAGGTCATGAGCGTTAAATATCAGAATTAAATAATAAAAAACGCATGACTAACAAAATATCAGCCATAAATATAGTACGTAATTTAAAAATAAACTTCAAACACAAGAATAAGAAAATACCAGTCATGAAGATAGTAACTTAAGAATAAATTTCGTATATCAACCAACTGCATCGTAATGAAATCAACTTTTGTCACATACACCAGCTACATTGTTCGACCACCGGTCTTCATCATTGAGACTCTCATAAAAAGAGCGATCGATAGTTTCATCTTCCTCTTTCACCGAGAGTTTTATTTCGTTTTATATTCTCTCACTATTACATCTGCCACAACAACTTAGGTGCTGTTTGTTTTTTCTGCAGGAAAAGGTCTGCAGTCTGCGGACCACATCTGCAGACATCTGCAGAAGAAGAGGTGGACCAAAGGTCTGCAGTCTGCAAGAAGAAGACTGTTTGTTTGTTAACATCTGCAGTCTGCTGAAATAACTTAAATTTAAATAAACTGAGTTTTACAGCAGTCTGGTGGTAGACGGTGGTGGTGGACTGTGGTGGTGGGTGGTGGACCGTGTGGTGGGTGGTGGTGGTGGTGGACGGTGGTAGGTGGTGGTGGTGGTGGTGGGTGGTGGTGGTGGTAGTGGTGGTGGACGGTGGTGGGTGGTGGTGGTGGACCGTGGTGGTGGTGGGTGATGGGTGATGGTGGTGGTGGTGGTGGGTGGTGGTGGTGGGGTGGTGGTAGTGGTGGTGGGTGGTGGGGGTGGACCGTGGTGGTGGTGGTGAACGGTGGTGGTGGACGATGCTAGGTGGTGGTGGTGGGTGACTGTGGTGGTGGGTGGGTGACTGTGGTGGTGGTGGTAGTGGTGGTGGTAGGTGGTGGTGGTGGGACGCGGTGGTGGTGGACGCGGTGGGTGGTGGTAGTGGTGGTGGGTAGACGGTGGCAGGTGGTGGTGGTGGGACTGTGGACAGTGGTGGACGGTGGTGGGTGGTGGTGGTGGTGGACCGTGGTGGTGGTGGGTGGTGGTAGTGGTGGTGGACGGTGGTGGACCGTGGTAGTGGTGGACCGTGGTGATGATGGACGGTGGTGGTGGTGAACGTTGGTGGTGGACGATGCTAGGTGGTGGTGGTGGGTGGGTGACGGTGGTGGACGGTGGTGGTGGTGGTGGTGGTAGTGGGTGGTGGTGGTGGTGGTGGATGAGGAGAAGAGAAAAGGAGAAGACCTTTGAAGACCTTAGAAGACTTTGGTCCAAGTCTGCACCAAGAAGAGGTCCGGAAGAGCTTTTGGAGTGAAATGTCTTCCGAAAAACAAACAGTCTGCCCGCCCCAAAACGTCTGCCCGCGTCTGCGCGACGCAGACAAAAGAGGTCAGAAGTGCTTCTGGGAGAAAAACAAACACCACCTTAGGGTACTAAAACAAATACAAAAAGCTAAACTATACAAAGCATGGTTAATTTGACAAACTCTATTTAGTTCTCTTGATGTTATAGACCTAGTAGTTTAGTAAAAAAGAAAATAAATAAAAAACTTGAGTTATATAAATAAAACCGCATTCCAACCTATTCCTAATTTATTCTAACACATTACTTTTAATAATCCCTTAATATTATTATTCTGGTTGCTGTTAAAAAAAACCATTTTTATGTTATCCAATTTAAAAGTGTTCATGAATCATGAACCAAATTTTATGATTAACGATCAAAAATAAAAAAATAAAGTTATTAGATATTGATAAATATTAAAGTCATTAAGAGTTTTTAACGTATATGGATGAAGATACTTACAAGATTTGTGTTTCAAAGACGTCACAACGCTTTGGGTATGCTTCCAATGTTGTTTGATGTCAAAGAGCATAAGAAAGTGTTTTAAGATTTTCAGAGAAAAATCATGATATGATCAACAAAAGATGAACAATAGTGAATAAGATATATGAACATATTCGTATTTACCTTACCAGATTAAAGATCATTTGGAGTGTTTCTTCCCTTGATCATTGCAGAATGAGGAGATAAATGTGATGTTAGTAACTTATGTATGATGGAAGTGAAAAAAGTGAAATGTTGTCATCTATATTTATTTACTATTTTCTCTAGACATGAAGAGTTGGAGGTTAGCATTAGTAAAGAAGAAGGTTTTAATGGTTTTGATTACATATTTATTTGAAATTTAATTAAAAGGTTTTAATGGTTTTGATTACATATCTTTTGTAATTACTTAAAAAGAATTAATCTTATGTAAAATGATTATTCTCTCCATTCATCTAATTAATACTCATGTAGAAAGACCATTTTGGCCATTTACTAACTTCACAAATTGTTGTACCATAAGTATTGTAACGACCCACGAAAAATAAATAATAATTAATTAAAATAAATAATATTGGGCCACCTTAAGGTCTAGCCCAATATCCTTACCCCGGATCATAACCATAAGCCCAGTTTAAGCCCAACTCGTATGGTAGCCCATTAAGAGAACCCGTAAAGGCCCATTAGACCCGATAACATGT
Organism: Ambrosia x helenae; assembly: GCA_030844895.1. Classification (NCBI taxonomy): domain Eukaryota; kingdom Viridiplantae; phylum Streptophyta; class Magnoliopsida; order Asterales; family Asteraceae; genus Ambrosia; species Ambrosia x helenae. The sequence continues at coordinate 145,164 of JAUTDX010000315.1, forward strand.
AATGGGCCACTGTTGGGCCCAAAAGATTAAGTTAAGCATTGGGCCTATATTAATTATATTGGGCCAACCATTAGATAAATAGAATAATTAGAGGATTATATGATAACTTTAAGCCCAATACCCTTTGTATAAGAAAATCGGTCCATATCTACCCACCTAAAACTAAACGCCAAAACCAATCCCTTCACAATCCACCTAAGCACCCTAACTCATCACCCATCCAACACATATGTACCCTATAATCTAGGAATATCATTGCTTTTGTGAATGAGACAAACATGATCAAATCTTTTAAAACCATCGCCCCTTCACAACCATTCCAAAACCATTAAATCTTTCCTTTTCAACATGCAAACCACCATTCATCCTCTACCCAACCCGATCGGAAACTCCATCCTCCTTCAAAAACAAACCTTTAAATCTTATATAATACTTAAACCCACCTTTCTTTAACTATAATCTAACTCCTTCCTTTAAGATCAAGGTTCGGCTACGGTTATTATACTACCGGCCGATCATTAAGATACATCCGGGTAAGGTTCTAATCTTAATCTAGTAGGAAACACGAGTGCCAAGCTGTAATGGCCAGCTTACATACGTATTTATAACCTAAGCTGTAATGGTCAGCTATATATACGTATATATATATGTGTATATTAACCGTATATGTGTAAACAGGTGATCCGCATAATTCCCGAGCAAGCTTTTCGTCTTAGAACCAACGTGGAAGAACAACAAGTGAGTGCATGTACCCCATAATCGTTTTAATGTTTCCGGGGTAAATGTATGTTTGTGTCGTTTTCATGAAACATGCACGAGTTATGATCTAATAGAAATAATAGAAACCGGTTAAATAGAAACTACGTAGAATGGATCCATTCGGTATCATAGAGTATAGACCCGGGCCGATTAGAGGCCACGGGACCATATATAATCGATCTATACTCGGAAAATAGAATAACCGGATCATTGCATGCATGTACGATTTATGAGTCGAAATGGTTGTTTAAGGTCTTGACATCACTCACTAGTTTCGACTAACGTATTTTAAACGTACATTTCAGGAAGTTAGCGTATCTATGGAACCCGAGCTTAGTTGTGGTGTTAGTGAACTCACGAAGTAAGTTTAATGTTTATAAATAAAGTTGTGATCATGTAATAAAGTTGGTGTTTTTGAAACAAAGTATGCTCGGCTTGGCCGAGTGGAGTTTTAAAAGTTTGTTGATGATGTATAATAATATTATGTTTGAAGTTTAAAGTGTTGTGAAATGGATTAAATAATAATCGGCTTTTTAAAAGAAAATGAGATGATTAGATTTATAAACTAGTTAAGAGATTAACTACCAATCGGTAATGACTCGGTTTAAAAATCGGGTCGTTACAGGTTGGTATCAGAGCTCGGGTTCGGAAGGTAGTGGAATTTGTATAGAAACTAACTTGAAATTTGATTGGTATGTATACGTGTAATAGAATGTCGAGCAATGGAGAACAAGCCGAAGTGTCGATGGAAATTGAAGACGGAGAGATACCAAATCAAGAGGAAGTGATGGACAACGAGTCACAAGAATTCCCGAGTACGCAAGACTTGTTGGCCGAAATACCGGGTTTGGTTTGGTCCGAAAATGGGTGGGATTTGAATTTGGAAAACATAGGAGTGGTCGGCCCTTTGCCCGAACCCGTGTATACACCCGCTGAGTCCGTCCAACACTACCCGCAAGTTGATCCGGTACCCCACTACTTTTACCCGAACCCATCACCAAGTGAATACTATGGAACCTCTAGCAACCTCTCGATAGAAGAGTCTAGTTATAATCCGTATACCATGGCCTACCCGACTCCTTCGACCATACCCACTATGACCCCGGTGATTGACCCATATCATGAGGCGACCATGATCACCCGGGCAAACGAAACTTTGCAACATTCGGAGTATGTGAGTCGTAAGGAGTACTTGGAATTGGTCGAGAGTTATTACCGTATGAAGTCCGAACGTGACCAAGCTCGTAATATGTTGGAGGAATTGAAAAAGTTGGTGAGGAGGTTTGGATACCAAGCTCGACAAACCTTTGAGGATTCCAAATATCCTCTAATATTGTGAGAAGTTGGCGCATGGTGGAAGTGGTAGGCTAGTGGTTGGGTGTGTGAAGAAAGGTGGTGGTAGTATTATGTGTATGTAAAATATTTGTGGTAGTATGTGAACCTATGTGGTATGTGTAGTAGTAGTATTTGATGTGGTAATAGTTGGTATGGTAGTAAAAATGATGTGTAATATTAATCTATGTATTAGACATCTAGAAATTTTCAATATAAATATAAATCTAGATGTTTAGTTAAATTGTTAAATTAAATTGTTGAATGATAAAAGACATAAAATAAATTACTACTAACCAAAATAAATAATTTTTAAATATAGAAAATGCCGAGACGTTCAGAAAGGAATACGGGAAAGGAGCCAGAAATGGAACCTACCAAGAAAAATAAAGCCTCTACATCTAAACCAACTGAAACCGTTGAAGAACCGGTAGAAGAAGAAATTCCCATACCAAATGAAATAAACGAATTAGAGGAAAAAATGAGGAAACTAGTCTTAGAAAGTCTTCAGGACTCGATTCCAACCATTATGACAATGCTAGAAAAACCATCCGGTTCCAAAACGGTAGATAAGAATCATGAGGAAGTGGTAGTTAATCTAGATGATAACACTATGAGACCCCGATACTGTGATTACAAAACCTTTATGGCCTGTAGACCAGAATCCTTCGATGGTAGTACGGGTGCTGCTGGGGCAACCCGCTGGTTAGAAGAGATGGAATCTATACTTGAAATTAGTAACTGTGCTCCCCGAGACCAAGTAAAATTTGTAACCCACTCGTTGAAAGCGGAAGCTTTAAACTGGTGGAACATGATAAGGCAGATAAGAGGTAGGGATGTGGTCACTACCATGTCATGGTTAGAATTTCGAACACTTATTACCGAAAAATACTGCCCCATGAATGAGATTGAGAAAATAGAAATGGAATTCCTAGGGTTGGAAATGAAAGGCCTAGACTGTGTAGGCTATATAAACCGCTTCAATCAACTTGCCCGTTTAGTACCCCACCAAGTAACCCCTGAACCTAAACGAATTAGGAGATTTATCTGGGGATTAAACCCCCAAATTCAGGGAATAGTTAGAGGGGCAAGACCAGCGAAATTTGACACTGCCTGTGAACTCGCCTTAAGTTTAACCGACGATATTGTAAGGCATAAAGAACGGGAGAGAGTACCCGTAGGTAGCAAAAGAGGGTGGAATGAAACCTTTAGGACCACCAACTTTAATACTTCTGGTAAAAGCCAAGAAAACCCAGGAGATCAGGGAAACCCCGAAAAGCGACCTTACCGAGGAAATAGCCCGTACTGTTCCAAATGCAAGTACTACCACACAGGTGAATGTCGAAGAAGGTGTGATAGATGTGGCCGATTTCATCTCGGCAACTGCAAAGGACCCCATTGCCAGAACTGCAAGAAAGTAGGACATGTGGCGAAAGACTGCAGGTTTAACCCAGACCGTCCCAGAATTTGTTATGAATGTAAAGAACCAGGTCATTATAAAGCCGACTGTCCTAAACTCAAAACTCCATCCAAGGTTGAACAAGGAAGAGGCAGGGCGTTTGCAATTAACGCAGAAGAAGCCCGGGATGAACCCGATCTGGTTACGGGTACGTTCTATGTTAATCAATTACCCGCATACGTTTTATTTGATACTGGAGCCAACCTTAGCTTCGTTTCAAAAACCTTTATCGAAAAGATGGAAATACTCCCAGAACCCATGAATAAAACATACGACATCGAAATAGCTGACGGTAAAATTTTAAAAGCTTCAGAAGTTTTTAAAAATTTAACGTTGACTATAGAAAATCAAGAATTTTTAATAAATCTCATTCCTATGAGCCTAGGGGAATTTGACGTTGTTATTGGAATGGATTGGCTAGCTGCTAACCAAGTCGAAATAATTTGTAAAGAAAAGATAGTCAAAATACCAGTATTAAATCAAGAAACCTTGATCGTATACGGGGAGAAATCAAAAGGAAACCTGAACCTAATCTCTAGCATGAAAATGATGAAATTCTGGAAAAAGGGGCATCAACTCTTCCTGATACATGTGAATCTTGAAAACAAGGAAAAAGGGAAAGAAATCGATACAATTAAGATAATATCCGAATTCAAAGACGTCTTTCCTAATGAATTACCTGGATTACCTCCGCCTCGTCAAGTAGAATTTTCAATTGACCTAATTCCTGGAGCCGCGCCAATAGCTCGAGCCCCATATAGGTTAGCTTTCAACGAAATGAGAGAACTTACAAAACAATTAGAAGAACTCATAGAACGGGGATTCATTAGGCCTAGTACCTCCCCTTGGGGAGCGCCAGTACTTTTTGTTAAGAAAAAGGACGGAACCATGAGAATGTGCATAGACTATAGAGAGCTTAATAAGCTAACCATTAAGAACAAATACCCGTTACCTAGGATCGACGACCTTTTTGATCAGTTACAAGGTGCAAAATACTTTTCCAAGATTGATCTTAGATCAGGTTATCATCAGTTAAGAATAAAAGATGAGGACGTTTTTAAGACTGCTTTTCGAACTCGATATGGCCATTATGAATTTTTAGTCATGCCTTTTGGATTAACAAATGCTCCTGCAGTATTTATGGACCTGATGAATAGAATTTGCAGACCTTACTTAGATAAGTTTGTGATCGTCTTTTTAGATGACATTTTAATTTATTCTAAGACTGAGAAAGAACACCAGCAACATCTAAGAGAAATTCTAGAAACTCTTAGGAAAGAAAAGTTATATGCAAAATTCTCCAAGTGTGAGTTTTGGGTAAAGGAAATCAAATTTCTAGGACATGTGATTAATGAGGAAGGAATACAAGTAGATCCTACCAAAGTAGAAGCCATTCAAAATTGGGGAACACCTAGGAATCCTACTGAAATCCGACAATTTTTAGGGTTAGCAGGGTATTACCGAAGATTTATTAAGAACTTTGCTAGACTAGCCCTACCCCTTACCGCTCTAACCAAGAAAGCTTCTAAGTTTGAATGGAAGGAAAAACAAGAACAAGCCTTTCAAAGCTTAAAGGAAAAATTGTGTGAAGCCCCGGTGTTAGTTTTACCAGAAGAGGGAAAGACATTCACTGTGTATTGTGACGCCTCCCAACAGGGATTGGGATGTGTTCTAATGCAAGAAGATCAGGTAATAGCGTATGCCTCAAGACAATTGAAGAAACACGAACAAAATTATGTTACCCATGATCTAGAATTAGGGGCAATAATATTCGCTTTAAAAATCTGGAGACATTATTTATACGGTACAAAATGTACAGTATATACTGATCATAAAGGCCTTCAGCACATTTTTGATCAAAAACTTTTAAACATGCGACAAAGAAGATGGATAGAAGTTTTAAGCGATTACGAATGTGATATAAGATATCATCCAGGAAAAGCGAATATTGTAGCAGACGCTTTAAGTCGGAAGGAAAAACCCTTAGGAGCTAAGGCTTTTAGAATTACTTGATAAACGAATTTTTAAGTCAATTAAGGAATTATCAAAGGAAAGCTTTAGAACCTACTTTAAGAAAACAAGAGGAACTGAATGGAGAAGAAGAAAGATTAGTAGAAGGTGCAGACGGCATCTTAAGACATGATTCCCGTATATTGATACCTCGACATGGTGATCAAAGAGAAATTGTATTAAAAGAAACTCATCATTCAAAGTATTCCATTCACCCTGGTAGTCAAAAGATGTATAAAGATCTTAGAAAGAATTTTTGGTGGCCAAGTATGAAAAGAAACGTTGGAGAATTTGTAGCCAAATGTATAACCTGTACCAAAGTCAAGGCAGAACACCAAAAACCTAGCGGGTTGTTAGTCCAACCCGAAATTCCCGTTTGGAAATGGGACCAGCTTACCATGGATCTTGTAACCAAGTTACCAAGATCTACAAAAGGTAATGATGCCATTTGGGTGATAGTAGATAGACTAACCAAATCAGCTCACTTTCTACCCATACAAGAAAATTTTGGAGTAGAAAAATTAGCAAAGATATATGTGAGAGAGATAGTAACAAGGCATGGAATTCCCCTTTCTATAATCTCAGATCGAGATGGTCGTTTCACTTCTAGATTCTGGGAAAAATTCCAAGATGCCTTAGGATCTCAAATTAGGCTTAGTACTGCCTACCACCCACAAACAGACGGACAAAGTGAGAGAACGATTCAAACGCTGGAGGATATGCTGAGAGCTTGTATCCTGGAATTTAAGGGAAGTTGGGATGTACATCTACCATTAATAGAATTTTCATACAATAATAGTTACCATGCTTCCATCAAAGCTGCACCCTTCGAAGCATTATATGGTAGAAAATGTAGATCTCCGGTATGCTGGAATGAGATCGGAGAAACCCAACTGACGGGCCCACAAATCATCCAAGAAACCACAGACAAAATAGTTCAAATCAAAAAGAAACTGGAGGAAGCTAGAAGTCGACAGAAAAGTTATGCAGATAATAGACGAAAGCCATTAGAATTCCAGATAGGAGACTACGTCCTTTTAAAAGTATCCCCATGGAAAGGTGTTATAAGATTCCAAAAGCGGGGAAAACTTAATCCACGATATATAGGTCCGTATCAAGTGACGGAAAGAATTGGACCAGTAGCCTATCGTCTAGACTTACCTCCAGAATTAAATGGGATTCATGATGTCTTCCATATATCTAACCTCCGAAAATGTGTAATAGACACACAAGCTATCATTCCCTTAGACGATGTCCAAGTAAATCCCCAGTTACGATTCACAGAAGAACCTATAGAAATCGTATCGCAACAGGAAAGGAGACTAAGAAGGGGAAAAATACCAATAGTACAAGTCAAGTGGAATGCGAGAAGAGGTCCAGAATTCACCTTTGAACGTGAAGATAGGATGAGAGCTAAATACCCCCATCTTTTTATAAATCAGGTATAATATAAAAACAATTTCGGGGACGAAATTTCCTAAGGGGGGGAGAATGTAACGACCAACGAAAAATAAATAATAATTAAATAAAATAAATAATATTGGGCCACCTTAAGGTATAGCCCAATATCCTTACCCGGATCATAACCGTAGGCCCAGTTCAAGCTCAACTTGTAAGGTAGCCCATTAAGAGAACCCGTAAAGGCCCATTGGACCCGATAATATGTAATGGGCCACTATTTGGGCCCAAAAGATTAAGTTAAAGTATTGGGCCTATAATATGGAACCCGATATATATTAAGAAACCGGTAATTGTATTGGGCCGAATAATATGGTTGGATAATTATAAATTGGGCCGGTACTAGAAATCCGATAATACTAACCCATTAGAACTTGGGCCGGCTTTGTATAAGCATTGGGCCTATATTAATTATCAACCCAATAGTATAGAAACCAATAGAACAACTAAGTGGTGATAATAAGCCCAATACCCCTTTTTATCCAAAATCGGTCCATATTACCCATCCAAATCAACCGCCAAATTTGATCTCTAGACCCACCTGGACACCTCAAGCTCCTTAATAGCCAACACCTCTCCACCCTATAATATAGGAGTGATCATTAATAAGACAAAGATGATTCAATCTTCAAAACCATCGGCTCCTATAAACCTCCCTCAAAACCATTAAACTCCCTCTCTTTCAACATGCAAACCACTTATACTCACCCCTCCAAAACCGATCGGAACCCATGATCTTTACAAAACCAACCTCTCAATCCTATACTACACTCAAACCCACCTCTCCTTTAACTATAATTTAACCTCCTTCCTTTAAGAACAAGGTTCGGCTACGGTTATTATACTACCGGCCGATCATTAAGATACATCCGGGTAAGGTTCTAATCTTAATCTAGTAGGAAACACGAGTGCCAAGCTGTAATGGCCAGCTTACATACGTATTTATAACCTAAGCTGTAATGGTCAGCTATATATACGTGTATATATATATGTGTATATTAACCGTATATGTGTAAACAGGTGATCCGCATAATTCCCGAGCAAGCTTTTCGTCTTAGAACCAACGTGGAAGAACAACAAGTGAGTGCATGTACCCCATAATCGTTTTAATGTTTCCGGGGTAAATGTATGTTTGTGTCGTTTTTATGAAATATGCACGAGTTAAGATCTAATAGAAATAATAGAAACCAATTAAATAGAAACTACGTAGAATGGATCCATTCGGTATCATAGAGTATAGACCCGGGCCGATTAGAGGCCACGGGACCATATATAATCGATCTATACTCGGAAAATAGAATAACCGGATCATTGCATGCATGTACGATTTATGAGTCGAAATGGTTGTTTAAGGTCTTGACATCACTCACTAGTTTCGACTAACGTATTTTAAACGTATATTTCAGGAAGTTAGCGTATCTATGGAACCCGAGCTTAGTTGTGGTGTTAGTGAACTCACGAAGGAAGTTTAATGTTTATAAATAAAGTTGTGATCATGTAATAACGTTGGATGTTTTCAAAACAAAGTATGATCGGCTTGGCCGAGAGGAGTTTTAAAAGTTTGTTGATGATGTATAATAATATTATGTTTGAAGTTTAAAAGTGTTGTGAAATGGATTAAATAATAATCGGCTTTTTAAAGAAAATGAGATGATTAGATTTATAAACTAGTTAAGAGATTAACTACCAATCGGTAATGACTCGGTTTAAAAATTGGGTCGTTACAACTGTAATGGTGCAACCATGAAAATTATGTTGTTATAATCCATTCCCTAAAGTGAATGTGACGTTATTGATCGATATAAAGATATGGTTGTACTTCATTCAAAGGAAATGTGATGATATAAAGAGTTGTATAAAAGTTGTGATCATATACATAATTAAGAAAATTGTATTGATGACACCGTGAAAGTTATGTAGTTATAGTCCATTCCTTGAAGTGAATGTGATGATATAATGATCAATGTTGATATTAAAATTGGCCACAAGATGTGGCACACTAAGGTAGTGATTATACGAGAATACAATATGGGAAACATGTGTATAACAAGAATGTTTGAAATAGTTATACAATATTCTCTCGTATTTCTTATCGTGTATTAGACAAACACGAGTACAACTAAAGAATATATGATCGTAAACTAGAAGTTTTCGGATCATGAATTACAATAAATTGGCTTGACCGGTTAGACCATTCCATGTCACTGATGATGTGAAAAATATTGAAAGACCAGAAGATTCTTCATGGTAGTTAAACATACAATGTTTGCTCTCAAGGGGAAGATAATTATTTAGCAACTAATATGGGTGTAAATCTCTAATATGGTATGGAAATGATAAAAGGGTATGTGTATCCCAACATGATACCATTTAGTGTTCTAAAATCGATGCATCGTCTAAATGGTTATCAAATTCGCAACCTGAAGTTTGCTTGAAAGTGGCTTAGCTGATAAGATAGCAAGCACATTACTCTAGACTATCATATTAGTTTTGATAAATGTGTTGATCTTGATTCCCATTTTCTTAATGATTATTGAAATAGTGTCAAACTACATGTGACAAATGTTGTTGCTTTTGTTAAAGATGATGGCTAAACAAATATTATTAATTGTGAAGCCAATAATCATGAGAGCAAAGGTTTATATATGTATGTGGGAACATGTATTTCTACATGATGTAATATTATTCACATTAAGCCAACAAGTTATTTAACCTTTTCCCCATTATAATTGGTTTTCGGTCAGGAACCAAACACTTCCCATCTATTGTTTTGATGTGCGATATATTTTGCAATTGATCCACCACAATACACAAAAGATGGGACTTCAAAGAATGTTGAGAATATATGTTGGATAAGAATATATTAATAACCACGTACTTAGAGTCGTTAAAGGTGCGATTTGATTGATTGATTTTTATTTAACAATCAATATTTCCAACATGAGGGGGAGATGAAAAGCAGTTGAAAAAGATGAAATGAATTATCACTTGATCCTCAAATTAATAAGTGTGAACTGAAAGTACAAAGGATAATTCATTTACAAGAATAAATTGATTACCAGATGTATTCACTGACCTAAATATAGTGACTAGCTAAGTCACATGTATCAACTGCTAGTGCTCCAATTGAATTAGTGTCCCAGAAAGGACAACCATACATTGGTGATAAGTCTATGGCATGCCTGAGGCGTGGTAGACTAGTCGGTTCCAAGAATAAAAATCCTCGAAAATGGAGCAGGTAATGAAAATGGTCGAGTCGAGGTATAGTAAAGGGTCTCTTGAAGAGAAATTAGACATGATGGCTCCAAAAGAACCTCAGGTACCTGAAAGTAAAGAGATCTCAGTAAATTATATCATGTCTAGAAATATATGGAATCGAAACAAAATCGACGTCGATGATAATTTTGTATAAATATAGCGCTTGAAATAATGAAAATGATGAGGATCATGAACTAAGATTTGCCGATAAATGAAATGTGAAATGATTGGCCAATATTGAAAGACGCAAGTAAGGCAGAATTGAAATCTCTCATGAACCTAGAAGTTTTGGATAAATGGTCCATACAACTAAAAGTTATAAAATGTGTTGTATACAAATGAGCCTTTGTGCAGGATCATAATGAGAAAAGTGACATTATGAAATATAAGGCACAATTTCGGCATGAGTTTTTCGTAAAGACTCAAGAAAAATTATGAGGAGAAAATTCTCTTGTGGTGGATGCAACAATGTTGGAATCTGGTAATATAAGAGAGAATTGATATGCGTCTAATGAATATTATGATATCTTAAATATATGATAATGAATTTTACATGAAATCCATGAAGGATTTAAGTTTTCAAAATCATATAAATCAAGTTCTCGAGAACGATGTAACTGTTGTATACATATTTGGATCCAAATACATTATATATGTTGTATACATTGATAAATTTAAATATAATAGGAACTCATGATAAGTTCCATGAGGCACTTTAGCGCTTAAAAGCAATCATCTTAAGGAAGTAATTCTTATGCAATAATAAGCATATGGTGATTATAAAGTATGTAAGATGGTATAATACGAAATGGAAGTGAAACAGGTAACGAGTTCTTTGAATATGATATGGAAAACAATATGCTTTATGCGACAAAACTCTTGAAGAGCTCATTAACGTACATGATTGGTTAACATGGAAGGAAGTCCATGACCGATTGTAAATGCAAGAGGCATTGAGACTAAAAGCTCGAGAAATATGTTATATGAAGTTAACAATTTCTAAGTACGGACTAAAATAGTCGGAGTTAAACATAGTATAATTAACAGGGTAGTTATCTCAAAGAAAAGAGATATGAATATGATGTACTCGTTCATATGCTTATAGGATATGTTGATCGTATTATCATATGTCCTGACGAGATGATATGCAAGTTGAGCATTTGTTAACTATATTTTTGTCAAGTTACATCCAAAAAATGTTGGGACATTTTAATATCTGAAGGTCAATCTCTAAGAAAGTTGGAGATTGTTAAAACATTTGGTATAAAATGAATTATTATTATCATATTGTAAATAATGATTATCAGTGGATAGGTACCATAGTTAAGTGCAATCGATGCAATATCTCGTGCACATTATACATAATAACATATAGTTTGTTTCCAGTAAGGAGACACTGAAATGATTTAAAATCAAATATTTTGATACTCTCAAGGTATGAAAAATATGAGTTTGTATTTTACTAACCCGTAAAAAAGGATTTGGTTAGTCTTATTAATGCAGGAAATGTAACACAAGACACTCGTTTATTTCATGGCACGCATATACAAGAAGGTTCACTTGAAGTCTGACATGAAGATCATACATCATTGCTTTGTTTAAAGAATTGTACATAAAGAGATCAAGACCCAATTCATTGGCTACAAAAGTTTTGAGCAACTTTCATAGAAGATCGACATAGTCATTCGAAAGACACATATTAAAATGAGGGGGAGTATTAGAAGCGGTGCACTATTTTTGCCTTCACTGAGTTTTGTCCCACCGTGTTTTCTTAATAAAGTTTTTAACGAGTCAACTCAACTGATCCAGAAGTATCAGTTGGAGTTAATACGCGCTGCACTCTTTTTCCCTTAGCTATGGTTTTTTCCCACTGGGTTTTCCTAGCAAGGTTTTTAATGAGGCAGCATCACTAAGCGTATTAAAAGAATATATTATGGTATATATTTCATGATGTGGATAGTCAAGGGGGAGTGTTATGAATGCATCTTAATGTGGTGACTCTCCACATACAAAACCTCCATCTAGTCATTACCTTTGAATTAATGTTAAGTCCCTATAAATAGAGGCTTCATGTAATTGTAATGAGGCACTCAAGAATAAGATGTCTCTTTTCTATCTCTCTCTATATCTTCCTCTAATCTTTGTTCATAATTCTAATATTTTGTATATTGGTTACTAATAGGCGGTTGTTTCACAACATATTTTACTTATATAAACACCATTAGCTTTACGAAAATATTAATTCTGTATAATTATCGAAGTAAGTCTATAAAACTAAAACTATAATATAAGCTTTTGAATTCATTTCAACTCGATTTGATTTGAGTTTTAGCTCACAACCAACCCCAAATTAGTTAAACCTTATTAAGTGATTGATACCCTTAGAATTTGTATCTAGAACTAGAATCTTATCCATATGATAAAACAATAGTGTCGATATTTGGTATTTTCTCGCATCACCAAATATATGCATTAATGAAATAGTGGCGGGAATACTTAATATATTGTTATTTTTCCAATATTTTAAATTTGAATTCGCCGTGAAATAGGTGCCGTAGCACCAAAGTTGTCCAACAAATTTCTGACCCTTTTCTAAAATAAATAATAAATTCATTTCTTTTCTTAGGGTAGAGGGTGCGGAGAGACGCACTCTAAATCATCATCATCACCATACTAAGTTAATTCTACCAATAGCAAAAGCTAAGGTAGAGTATGAGGAGGGTAAAATGTAGACAGTCTTACCTCTAACCCGTGGGAATAGAGAGACTGCTTCCAGTGAGACCCCCGCTTGATAGTGGCTTTTGATCAAGCCTTGGACATAAGACACAAAAACCTAGCAATCAGGACGAACCCGATTGGTGCATGTACCCCCTTGTCTTTTAGTTATCAACGTCACCACATGATGCATGATTAACCGTCCGTCATTTTTAACGTTATTTTCACCAAATTAGTAAAATAACGTTAAAATTAGTGCAACTTTACTTTTGCCCCCCGACGCCCTCTAAATGAGATGTTTTGATTGGCTTGAGGGTGTGAAAAATGAGGTCCACTCTACAAACTCACTCTGACGCTCTCCAACTCTTGCCAACACACTCACAGAGTGCCCCTTAGAGCATCTCTTTAACGTCCATAGAATGGTGTTTAACACAATAACACCCCTAAAAGGTGACGTGGCATGAGATGCTACTCCACACCACCCTGCCTTAGAATACAAATTTATACAAGAATGCATCCGTTTCATTGTCTATGCTTTAACGTACGTTCCAAAGGAAATATCATTCTCAATGATAAGCAACCACACAAAAATCCTTGGAACATGTCTGTCTAGAAATATCACATGACATAGCATACTGTATAGATTAGCGTAAATACTTTTATACTGGCACGATGAATTAAGCTATGTTATATAGATTAGTGTAAATACTTTTATACTACCACGATGAATTGAGTGGATTTGTAATTACTTACTGTAACTTTCAACGAGTCAAGTGGCATTTGAGTGTGGGATACATAGACATACTTTGTCTCCAACTTGTTCCCCACCCTAAAGCCATTTGTGACTTTTTAAGAATCATGTTTTTGCACAATCTTGGTTTAAAAGATAATGAAAATTTAAGAAAAACAAGATAAAGGGCCATAAAGGGTAAAAAGTAAAAGTATAGGGGGTCGAAATGGCGCACGCCAACACACACAAATTTTGAAATTCACCCAACACCAACTCCAATGGATATTCCGCAGGCGTGTAGGGGCAAAGCCTGGTGTTTATGCCTAATCAAAACCCTTCTTCTTTTGTTATGTTGTCACTTTACACCCCTATCACTTCCCACCGACATCATTACCTCGCAATTCCACTTTCTTTTACTACAACTTTATTTTGATTTTGTTCAACATTGTTTCTCTGTTATTCGTTTACTAATGATGACATTCGTTCAACATTATTTCTCTATTATTCGTTTTCTATAACGATGACAATAAAATGATATGGTATTTCAAAGAGAATTGTCTTATTTACGACAATTTTTTAATACAATATTTTATTTAAAACAGACGAGCTGATAGTAAGGAGCTACACGGCTAAATTGAAAACCAAACGTTGCATAAAAGTTACGCAAATTTTATAAGTAATCATTATATTGGATAATTTTTTCTTTGAATGACAAGATTTTATTAAGAAGACGACTTGGTAGCAAGGAGGTACAACGCTAAATAAAGCACCTAACGTTGCGTACAAGTTACGAAAAGCAAAAGGTACATTATTGGGTCCATTCCAATTCTTTTAATTGCGGTATATTATTCGTTATCCATAAATACCCTAACGCCTTCACATCGCGGTTGTTTTATAGATGTTTCCTAGTTCTCTAAAGACACAAACATATATCTTGATAAGTAATTAATTTGTTTTTTATTTCCAAAGACACTATATTTACTTTATCTTCAATCTATATGTAAAAACTAAAAAGCAACATATACCTATATTAATATTTATTACATATGATACTAAAGGAGTAAAGGTTATTCACTACACATATTTCTCATGTACGCGTCCAATAGGTCGTGAACTTTAATCCATGTCAAAACTGTTCGCACTATTAAAAAGGTCTATGAATTCATGATCATTAGTTATTTCATTGTTAAATATTGTTAAATACATTAATGTATTTAACAATGAAATAACTAACAATCTCATATAAAATAAAAAAGGAAGCATTTTCGCAACAAAAGGCATGGATGAAAAAGAGAGATAAAACTCTTACACAAATGAGGTTTTAAAGGGGGGGCTAACAAAAGTACTTGTTTACCTCACACGCTTGATGGGGCTCATAAAGTAATATCCCTCTTTTTTTAACGTTGGAATGATATTAAGAAAAAAATAGCATAATGCTAGAAACTAACTAGGGGAACAGAAGTATACACTATGGGACATTGAAAATGAAATTACATCATTGACTCCATTCAAAAAAGTGTAAGTTGGTCCTATTTCTCACCCACATGAACTAATTTGTTTGAACTCTAACAACTAGTATCCCTTGACATAGATTAATTTGGACACATGAATAAGAAAAACATATGCCTTGAATTCATAAACCTTTGGATTTTATTATATTCTTCAATGACTATATAAAATAAAATCGTTTGGTTTACAACATATTCTTTTTAAATTACACTTTTTTATTAAAGAAAATTATTTTTTTCATATATTTAAAAATGATTAGGAAAGCTAAGTTTAGGGAAAGGAAACAAAAAGAACACCAGTGACATAAATTTATATGAATAGCTAAAAAACCATACAAAATTTATATAGTACGATTTACAACTTTTACATGCATAGAGGTGTTGTATTTTGTGATTAGGGTGTTTTGTAAAAATCGAATCGATGTTTTACTTTTAACCATAAACTTTTATTCTATTTCAATTTAACCTCACAACTTTTTTTACTTTCAAATTTGATCCCCTACACTTTTTGTCTTTCACAAATTTTTCGTTTTACGTTTCGATATAAATTTTGCAAGTTAACACGGCGCGACATGCATGTGTGGTTCGACGGTTTTAAGTCTATCTTTTTCCGATTGAAAAGTTCGTCGCAACGGATGGGTCCTAGATCGACATAGTTATTCTTTTTTATATTTTATGTTTCGGTCTAATATTTTCACATTAACATGTCGTAACTTCAGTGTCGGTTGTTGTTAGCGGTGATGTGGCATCAGTGCTATTTAACACGGTTTTATGCCCCCGCCACATCGCTAGGGAACTTAATACTAGTTTATATTATAAATTAGAAAGCAAAACGTAAACAATTAAATAACGTACTTGATAACTATTAATAAGATGAAAATAGATACTTCAACAACCTGTCCTAAGGTTTTAACCTCTTTTTGTTTATTTTAGTGTCACATGGTCATTTACTTGTATATCAAGTGAGCGGTTAAAGATTTTATTTTATTGAATGTTATGTTACTTTTGGTAGTGGGACATGTTAATATTTATATAGAGGATAAAACTTTTCAAACAATATATATACCAAATAAAGCAAGAATATGAGATAAGATACAAACACGTAACACCCTATACCGACAGTGAAAGACAAGTAGAAACGACCATACAAACTAATAGATCACCCAAACATAACCATCCCCGACAGAACTACAAAATCTAGCAAAATCATTAAATTAATAAAATTGGAGGGCTTTCTTGGACATTATATGAAAATATGAGGGTAGATTTGCAATAAGTTTTAACCTTGAGAATACGTTCAAATAATTGCCAGCTTCCATTCCTCTAATATTCTTCAATTCCGAACTGTCAACTCCCATGTCAAGATTTCTTCTTGATTCAAGGGTTTTCCATGCAATTTCATGTTCCATTTTAATTAATTAACTTTTTTTTTTATCGGCTAAAGGACATCATCTCGGTACCCCGTTTTGAATTCCCTTTCCGCATCGTCCCTGAGGGCATAATCCATTTCAACGCCAAGGGGTGTATTTTTACTGGCCCTAGGATTTGAACCGTGTACCTCTCCCAGGCGGAAACCTCCCTAAGAAGTAAACCCTCTCACCTCTCCCCAACTGAGCTGGAGGTCATTGGCTTTAATTAATTAACTTAATAATTTTGTGAAGAGAGAGATAATAATGAAGGCCAATCGTTTTTTCTCTGTGATTTTTATATCGAATTTATTTAAAAACTAAAGGACAAACGAGTTTACACTTACACAAATCACGTTTTAACTTAAAAGTAAACATCTGTAATAGAGACGTCCATGAGGATTTACGTGTCTTATTTGAGCCATTAAATGTACGTCCCTAAAGCTTTAACGAATTAAATAATTTAAACTAAATTTTATATATGATAATGGTATAACAATAAACATAACAATTAGCAAAATTGTAGTATTAGAATGAGTGAAATTACATAACTTAATATGCTAATATCTAACCGATTTCCGACTATTCGTGAAACAATGATGTTTATTCTTTTTTTATTTAGTTTGGTACTGGGCTTATAAATGTTAAGCGGCCTAATGGATTAATAATTTTGAAGTTTTAAATAATAAGGGCCAAACTTTTAACTGTTAAATAGTTTTCTATTAAAAATAAACACACACACAACACACACACACACATATATATATGAATTTTATAAGAAAAATTATGCCCTGATAAAAATAAGCCCGTGCCGGATGGCCTCCGCGGCTTCAACCAAAGCAAGCCACCCATGGTCTGCAACTAAGAGGAGAAAAACAAATTTGTTATCATACATGTAGATTTAACAAGTGCATTTATAATCATTTGTAAATAAAAGTCGTTTCTTTGTAATTCATCTCAACATCATGATGTTACGTAATAGGTTTGGAAAGGGGTTTGATATGAAAACTAGTGTGTACCAAGAAGATTGTTGTTACTTTGTTTCCAAGGCACATAACTTTAAAGATTCGTAGCATCTATTCAAAGTTAGCTATAAATCATACAATATTACTAAGTCTTGTATGTGATTCCAATAAACTTGCAAACCCTTAAAATAACTTTACCCATCCTTCAATTGCATCTAATCGACACGACTAGTTTTTTAAAGGCGTTGAATGATTAATTTTGCAGTGTTATAATCAAAATATGTTGTAATGATTAATAACATATAATCATTAAAGAAATTTGATTTTCCATTGGGAATCAATGAACCATTATCAAATCTATTTAGTATATATGTATTAACTGTCGATGATAGCATTGGATAGTTGTATTACATAGATGACCCTATACATATAACTTCAAATAATTTTAAAACCTGGATAGGTCACTTGAAGTAGGTCCCCGACTCCCTAACGTACACCAGTTGACCAGTGGGAACAATTTCTTCAAGTTAATCACAAAGACAAGGATCCTTGTGGCATACTGGGGGATATGGAAGCTAAGAAATGAGATAGTTTTCTCGAATCGAAGACTGGATATTGCAAGACTTCTGGCGGATATAAAGAGCTCAAGTTATCAATGGGTCAAGAATCGGGCAAAAATGTATGATGTACAATGGTCTAATTGGTGTGCTTTCAATTTTGTATAATCATTATCTAGCATCTTGCTAGTATTCTAATAAAATCCGCCGTTCAAAAAAAATCACAAAGACAAGGAAGTAGTAGGAATGTAGTCATCAAAAGTTCAATGTATTTATTTAGACGGGTTTAAAGAACCAATATAACTAGATGAATATATACAAAAGGGTAAGACAAATTTAGTAAAATACCGGAGCTTATGTAATTGCAAATGGAATCATTCAATTCGATGTCTCAATAGTTTCAGATTGAATAGTTCATAACACACTCAAAGTTTGAACAATGTGTTAGGAAAATTTTCAATGTCTTTATTTTTTTTTTGAACAGAAACTTTCATTAAAAACGGCAAGCTCTAAAAAACAGAGCCGCCAACACTAAACAAAACTATACAACGGGTACTTTACCCAATCATTCCAAACTATATTATTACATTTCGATCTAAATTTCAACCAAAGAAAAGCCTTTGACTTCACTTCCGCCACCGCTTCCAAAACCTTCATGTCTTTATTTTGAAAAACCTTAGTATTCCGACCATTCCATAGAACCCAAGTCGTAACCATGATTATACCCCGGATTATCTTTTTTCTCCATTTCCCGGCGTGTACATTTTTATATAAAAGCATCAAATCCTCAAAGTCATAAGCAAAAAACGGACTCAACTTACACCAATTACAAATCGAGCTCCATACCTCAAAAGCAACCTCACAACGCACTAACAAGTGGTTCGCGTCTTCATCATGGCAGCCACAAAGAGGGCAAGATAGATCCTGCAGATTTATTCCCCTACGAACCAAAGCAACACGAGTGGGAATCCGGTCTCTAGCAACTCTCCATGTTAACAAGTTGACCTTAAGCGGCACCCAACCCTCCCATTTAAACCTTTTACAGCTATCAATCGCAGCCTGGCTTCTATCATCCGTGTGCAGTAAGTTACGAACATTCTGCACAGAAAAAGACTCGTTTTCCTGCGCGTTCCAAACCCACCTGTCCCTCTGATCAGACACAGCCAACCCGTCCAGTAGCCTGTCCAAATCTTGATGTTCTGAAAGTTCTTCTACCGTAGCAGGACCCCTACACCAGTTTGGGGTGAACTGAACCACCCCCGCAGAAAATCTCAGGCGCTCTCCAACCAAACATTTCTTATTTTTATCCAGCGTAAATAATCTAGGCCATCTATCTTTTAACAAAGAGTCTCCCCACCATAAGTCCAACCAAAAACGAATTTTGTCGCCACATCCAAGCTTACCTCTGATTAACTTATGGAATTGATTATCTTTTACCTTAGTAGCTTCCAGCATGCTAACAATCACTTTCCAACATCCCGGAAGCGATCGTTTCAATGGTAAAAAACTCCAAAGACCTCTACCACTATGAATCGCCTTAATAACATTACCCTATATCGCACCCTCCTCCACCCTAAATCTCCAAGCCCACTTAGCTAGTAAGGCGATATTCATTTCAAAAAGTCTCGTCACCCCCACCCACCTAGTCTCTTTGGAGTCGTTACTAACTCCCAAGAGACCCAATGCATTTTATTCTCGCCATGCGACCCGGACCACAAAAAGTGTCTCATAAGTTTCTCCAAAGCCTCAATCGCCCCGGCCGGCGCTTTATATAAAGAAAAATAATACAAAGGTAAACTAGTTAACACCGACTTAACTAAAGTGAGACGACCTCCCAAGGACAACGTATTCGCCTTCCAAGAAGCCAACCTATTCTTTACCGTATCCACCACCGGATTCCAATGACAAATTCGATTCATATTGGCTCCAACACAAATACCCAAGTAGGTAAAAGGCAAACCCCCAATCCTACACCCCAAAGTATCCGCCATAGCCTCCACCTCACTGCCTTCCACCCCCACCCCTATCAACTGCGACTTATGCAAATTTATCTTTAAACCGGAACACATGTGAAAAACTCGAAGAATTCTAGCAATGCTCTCCAAGTTTTCTTTATACCACTCTCCTATGATCAACGCGTCGTCCGCGTAAAAAAGATGAGATAGAGTCAAAGAGTCACCACCAACCCGTATACCTTTAAACTCCCCTTCTTCCACCGCCTTATCAATCATACAATGTAGCACTTCCATGACAACCAAAAAAAGAAACGGGGACAATGGGTCACCTTGTCGAACTCCTTTTTCACATTGGAATTCAAAAGTGGGGGACCCATTCACTAACACCGCCGAACGAGCTGAAACTAGAATCCCCTTCACCCAATTACACCATATACTAGGAAAACCCATATGACTCAAGGTAGATAACAAAAAACCCCAATGGACATTATCGTATGCTTTTTCGAAATCCAACTTCAAAAGAAAAGCCTTTCCCCCTTTCTTTTTAATCCAACCAATCGTCTCATTTATCACTAATGGGCCATCTAAAATATATCTCCCGCTAATAAAAGCCGATTGGGAGTCCGAAATAACCTCCCCAATAATCGTTCTCAGCCGCATCGCAAGCATCTTCGATATAACTTTACTAACTATACCAATCAGGTTAATCGGCCGATAATCCTTGAGACCCACCGGAGTCTTCGATTTAGGAATAAGCGTGATAAATGACGAGCTACAACCCCTGCTAAATGAACCATGTTCATGAAAATGTTCGAACAGATTCCAGAAATCCGTTTCTAACAAATTCCAAAAATGCTTCACAAAACGAAAATTAAAGCCATCCGGGCCTGGAGCTCTATCTGACCCGCAATCAACAACCGCATCTTTAATCTCATCCTTAGTGAATCTCTTTATCAACTCCTCACCCTTGCTAGCTTCTAACCCTTTCATATTATTACAACGAATGACTGGTCTATGGCTATTATTCTCCTTAAAATGCTCACGAAAATGTTTCATAACATGGTACTTTACTAGAGCCGGCTTCTGAACCTAATCACCCTCGATCATCAAGCCCGGAATCGAATTAGTAGCTTTCCTCCCATTGACCACTCTATGAAAGAACGCCGAATATCATCCCCATCAATGGCCCACCTCACTCTCGACTTTTGCTTTAAATCCCTATTTTGACAGAAATTAAAGTGGTCAATACCTTTTCTACATTCTTCCCAAACCCACCTCTCCGCCTCTTCTAAGTCTCTATCTTCCATCACAACCTCTAGCCTCTCTAAGTCATCTTTCCGGATTCTCATCTCTTCCCCCTCCTTTTCTATAACCCTCTTCCACCACTCTTTTAAGGCGTTTCTTGTGCACCTCAGTTTAGCGGTGAGAATCTCATCTGGATTACCTTCAAAGTCTGTTTCAGCCAGCGCTTTATTAACAACCGCTTCACAATCCCCACGATAAAACCAAGAATTGAACCATCTAAATGGTTTTGGTCCGAAATTAACCTCCACCAGCGACAAAAGAATAGGACAATGATCCGAAAGACCCCTATTAAGAGCTCTCAAACACGCATTAGGCCATTTACTGAATTCCTACGCTCTTCCGGGAACCTAACCGAGTTGAAGTCTCCCAATAAAACAACAAACCACAACAGCTCCTAATAAACCCAGCTAGAGCCTCCCACAAACATCTTTTGGCCTCTGATCGCTGAGGCGCATAAACATTAATCAAATTAATCCTCGAACCATCGGCCACTAAAACACCCGTCGTAACCAAAAATTCCTATTCTTAACCGTAGACACCTTCTGTAACACCCTCGGGTTCCACATGTTAACCATACCCCCCGATAACCCAGAAGCATCAACCGAATCAAACTCCACCCCCCCATCACCCCAAAAAGCAGAAATCTCCCGAGAACCAACCCCCGAAACTTTAGTCTCCTGAATCCCAACAAAATCAACCCCATGACGCTTTCTCAAGTTTTTACACCAACCCGCTTTACCCCCAGACCTCATCCCTCTAACATTGATAGACAAAAAATTCATTTAACACCTACCTGTACCCCTTCACCTTGAATCGTATCTTCAACCAGACGCCTGTGAGCTTGCAATTCAACCCCCAACTTTTTGCCTAAAATTATAGTAGCTTCAATCTCCTTCTGGGTCTCCATTTTTTTCGCGTCGGCAAGCTTAGTGCCTCCTGAAACTTTCTGTGTCTCCAAATGGGTCTTCTGAGTCGACGAGCTATTTACCAGGGAATTGGTGAACTCATTTGTAGTACCAACTACCAAGTCCTTTTCCATGTTTAGTCTTTCCCAAAATAAAACTATGGTTGATATTTGCTAATCGGGCAAACAAATTTGTAGAAATACTCTTATTTTAACGCACTTCTCACATATTTTCTATCTATAAGTTGAATTCTTTACCTCGTAAGTTTCTTCCCCATGCCCCTTGTGTTTCTATGTGGCGGTTTTCAAATCCCATGCCAACTAAAAAAAAAAAAAATACTTGAACTTATGGTTTATTGTTTCTTAGGGTTGTTTGTTTTATTGCTCAAAAGCACTTCTAACATTTTTTGTCTGTGTCGCACAGACTCGTGAAGATGTTTAGGGTCTGCAAATTGTTTGTTTTTTGAAAGACTTTTCACTCAAAAAGTTATTCCTGACCTATTCTTGGTGCAGACTTGTTCCAGGTCTTCTCTTCTTCTCTTCTCTTCGCCTCACCCACCACCACCCACAACCACCCACCACGGTCCACCACCACCATCGTCCACCACCACCATCGTCAACCACGGTCCACCACCACCACCACAGTCCACCACCACCACGGTCCACCACCACCGCCACCACAGTCCACCACCACCACCGCTACCACAATCCACCACCACCACCCACCACCGTCCACCACCACCACCGTCCACCACCACCGTCCACCACCACCCACCACTATGGTCCATCACCACCACCACCATCACCCACCACTATGGTTCTCCACCACCACCGTCTACCACCAGACTGCTGTAAAAAAATCAATTTATTTAAATTTCAGTTTATTTCAGCAACCTGCAAACGTTAACAAACAAACAGTCTTCTTCTTGCAAACTGCAGACCTTTGGTTCACCTCTTCTCCTGCAGATGTGGTCCGCAAACTGCAGACATTTTCCTGCAGAAAAAACAAACACCTAAATAATTTTTTTTTAATAAAAAAATTATTAACATATAAAAAAAGTTATTAACGTTTTGAAAAAAAAAAAGAGTAATTTCAATAAAACTCAACAAGTCTTTATTCCGATGTATCCTTACTACCACTTATAATACATGTCGCATCCTGGTTTCTTCTTAACATTCTTAGGTTTTTTAGTCATTTCAAATATCTACAACTAAAAAAATACATTTTCTTCCAACCCAAAACCAATCCAACCTCCAACTCACACTTCACTTTTATAAAATAAATATATTGTACAAATAATATTTGGGTGTGATTACACCCACCCCACACCCTTCCGGATACATCCGGTGCATCAGACGGATACGACCACCTCACCTCCTCCAATGCAACACCCCACCCGATTTCCATATCCAACAATTGGATCCCATCCGTTTTCCATGTTGGGGATGCTCTTAGAATAATTCCCTACTAAACATCGGTACCCTCTGGGTTTAGTATTTTGTGTATACGTTAATCCAAATAGGGCAATAATTGAACAACACAACTTTTTTTTTTAACGGCAAATTTCTACTCCTTGTGAGACTTGAACCCATGACCTCCCCATTAAGTGTTTCTAGAAGCTTTGCTTCTACCATTGGGCCCACCAACCCCAATGGCGAACAACACAACTTAATATTGGTCTTTGTCATTGCTTGTAGCCTGGTCTTATTATTGTTTTGACGACAGTATTTTAAGAATGATTGTTTAGTGGAATTGAGGCTTCATGTTTGTTGCTAAGGCACATGCTATTGGGTATTACTTACATAGTTTGTATAAATATATAATACAAGTTAATCATACAAAATAGTGAAATACCAGATTAATCATTTATTTCCCCTAATGTTTCTCCACTACAACAAAACACCACACACTATACGTTTCAACAACAAAACTATTGTAAAAGTTTTATCTCTTGATTAAGTATTTTCTACATATTAATCATGAATTTAAATATTATTATTGTTGTTGTTATTAAAAAAAAACAAACGTTAAACTTCTTAATTGAAACTTGAAATTATTAGTTATGAAATAAAAAAAATATTTAAGATATCGAAATAGAATAAGGATACAAAAAATGACGTGAGAGGTTTTTAAAAAATAAATAAATTTTGGAGAAAAAAAATGTATTTTAGTTTAACTATAGTAATAGAGATAAAGAGTGGATCATCCGGCCACCTCCATTGAAGTTAAGACGTTGCTCTCTTTAACCTTAAAGGTTCGTCTCTCTTTTTAAAGTTAAATGTTCAAGTCTCATTAAGGACGGATTGACACAGGGGCGGACATAGTAAAGAGGAGGGGGTGCGGACGTTGCGGCTCAACTTCGCGCGCGTAGTGGAAAAAAAATTTTTTTTTTATGATTTTTGAAAAACGTTACTACTGAAATCGAATTTACGTTGCTACTAAAATTTAATATACGTTACTACTAAATGAAATTATACGTTACCACGTTACGTTACTCAAAAAAATATTTACCGAACTCGAAAAAATTAACTAAGCTAATACCAATCCTACAATACTAAAATTTTAAATTACTTATACTTAACCCAATAACACATTACAATTTACATTTATAATCTTAACCCAATAACCCAACTACCAAAGCCCACCCTTTTACCTAACCCAAGTCCAAACTCCAAAATGATTTGTGATGAAATTAAAGAAGATGTGTTTGGTTTGTTAGTAGACGAGTCTAGTGACGTGTCTTTAATGGAACAAATGGCCGTAGTTGTGAGATATGTTGACAAATTCGGAGTTGTTAAAGAGAGTTTACTTGGAATTGCTCAAGTGAGAAATACATCTTCTTCAACTCTTAAAGAAGCCATTGTTTCTTTATTAGCAAATAACCAGTTGAGCATATTTTAAGAAGCTTGAATTTGTGTTTTATATGCACTTGTTAGATGATATTCTAGGCCTCACAAATGGTTTATCAAAACATCTTCAAAAAAGAGTCAAGATTTGTTAGAAGCGGCTAAATTGATAAATGGAACGAAGCGAGCATTGAATAATTTAAGACAAAACGGGTTTGATGGAATGTTGGAAAAGGTGACATCTTTTTGTGAAAAAAATAAGATTGAGATGGTAGAAATGTCGGAAAGTTATGGTAATCAAAGAAACCGTAAGAATGTCATTACTAACCGACATCATTTTGAAGTTGAAGTTTTTAATACGGTTTTGGATTTGCAAATTCAAGAACTTGAAAGTCGATTCAGTGAGGTATCAACAACTTTGATAGATAATATGTCGGGTTTAAATCCTTGTGATTCGTTTTCTAAGTTTGACATACCTAAGATCCTAGCATTTTGTGAGATGTATCCGAATGATTTTAGTGAAGAGGAAAGAGGATGTCTTTCGGGTGATCTTTCGGTATTTTATCACACATTAAAGGAAGATGAAAAATTTGCAAAACTAAATGGAATGTGTGATCTTGCTCGTGTAATGGTGGAAACCGAAAAACATAAAACTTTTCCTTTGGTTTATCGGGTGTTGAAGTTAGCATTAGTTTTGCCGGTTGCAACCGCAACCGTTGAGAGGTGTTTTTCTAAGATGAAGCTTATCAAGACGGATTTACGCAATGGGTGAGGACTATTTGAACAATGCTTTGATTTGCGCGGTTGAAAGAGAGACTTTTGATAAAGTCAAAGAAGATGACGTAATGGCTCGATTTCAATCTTTCAAGAACCGAAGGGGCGAAATCTATTAGGTATGTGTCTAAAATTATCTGTTATCTTTATTTCCTTTACATTGTATGAAACTATGGCGAAAAAAAAAAAATTTGAACGTTGCTACTGAAAAATATTTCTAGATCCGCCACTGGATTGACATAAGAAATTCGATGATAAAAAAAAAAACAATGCAATTTGCACTTCCACTTTCACTACCTTAGAAAAATAGTGGAATCCTCTTCTCAAAACCTGACCACTATTGATGATGGTGTTTGTGTTTTTGGATCCCTGCAATTTAATACCCCATTAATGCTCTACTTTATTTTTCTTATTGCATTCACACTAGATTCTCCTTCTCCATCTCTATAATTACACTAAAATCACTACCATTCTCTCTCCTTTTCTATTTAATAATACTTATTCTATACTTTTATCATTACATTTTCTCTCCTCTCTACTCACAACCACTTCTAAAAATATTAAAAAATTATGGAGGGTGAACAGTGTCCCCTCCAAATTTACTGATGAACAGTGTCTCATCTATATATTTTCTCTCTCCTCTACTCACAACCACTTATACACACTCTATATAATATGGAGGCCCCCCTCACACAAATATTAGAGGCTCTACTGTGAATGCTCTAACCCCTATATAGTTCTACATCTTCCACACGTGGTCACGTAAATCTCCATCTTTCCCAAGGGCATTTTCGTCTTTCAAACCCCCTACGATTTATTATCGCGCTACTCCTCTCCAATGCATTCTTTCCATCTTCTCCACCCTACAAAAATAAAAAGATAGAGAGAGAAAGAAACAAAACAAAGATATATTCATATATAGACACAAATTCTGTATATACATTTACAATACATAATAACAAAGGTCGCTGGAGATGACTGCAGGGTGGGTTAAGTCATTACAATGCAAAGCCAAAGCTACAGACGACGTCGTTCAAAGCCATCATCTTCTTCCATCATCAACAAGTTGCAGAAAAGTTTCAAAGACGTTATGGAGACTAAAAAACTTAAACCCACAAAGCCCAAAACACCCGTTTCAAGAAAACCCGATAATAATAATAATAATAATATCAGTGCCCGAACCAGTAATGAATCATGCAATCTCCGGCGACAGCCACGTCCACCGGAATCTTGTTTTCCGGCGTTGACCGACCTGCCCGTGGGTCACCCATCACGTAACGTGGTTGAGATAATATTCCACACGAGTTGGTCCCCCAAGGTGTTTTCGGGTGGGTTGAGATGGTTTTTTAAAGTCCAGAATTCGGGTCGGACGGTGACCCGGTTGAAGAGTACAGGGAGTTAGTAAAATCCGGTCGGGTTCAGGATCCGGGTCGGGTCGAAATGGGGTTGAGGAGGACATGAAACGTTGTGTTGCGGATGGGAATGAGGGTGATGAGGTTTCAATGCCTGGGGCCCACTGGTGGTGGCGCGGTGTGAAGCTAATGGTGG
>JAUTDX010003042.1:0-42627 GCA_030844895.1 Ambrosia x helenae
TACACTTCCTACAACTTTTAATATGGTTGGAACTTTTCAATTAATATGAGAAGCATGCACCTCTTTTATTTAGATGTTACAAGAGAAAACCAATCATAACCAGCATATAATTGTTTATGATTGATATCCTTAACAGCCAGAAACATTTATAATTTTTTATTTAGTTTGGCATCACTAAGCTCACATATGTTCCTATAACAATCATAGACAAAACAAAATAAAAACCTTTGAACAAACAAATTAAACGTACTCAGTAAAATTCCACTAATAGCAAGTTGGTAGGTTGGGTATATAGTCTGGGAGCAAATATTTGGGCATGTAGTAAATTCTAACCAAAACTCACATTTGACCCAATTATGTCGATTGTTTTCAAGATTGTCGATTTATACCTTAACAAATGAGATCGATTATCGATAAAATTTTCTCAAAAGGACCACACATTTGAATGAGAACGATTATCGGTAAAGATTTCTACCTTAACAAACTTACCCAGTAAGGTCCCGTTAATAGTAAACCCTTTGGGCTTAGACTTTGCGTTGTCGCTCACCTCTAGTCAAGACTTTATCCTATAAAAAAGACAACTAGGCGATAACGTGGCACTGGCTAAAGTGTCAATCCTACTCACTTGATCCTGTTGTGGCTCACCTTGAGTGATAGCTTTATCCTATTTTTTTATGTTTTTTATTTTTTTGTTTTTATAAGACATTGCATAAATATTAAAATAAACAATACATAAATATTAGAATAACATCACACAAAACATCACATAAATATTAAAAACCATAGTCTAAATATTAGAAACGCGGCTATTGTTGAAAGCGTGGTCTCATAGCTCTCCAAACCGCAACGCTCGGGTAGTTATCATTGTGTATGACACGATAGTGGTTACGGGCCTCCTCAATCGCCTCGTCTTCGTTTAAACCTGCATTGTTGTTCAACGCACTTACGAAGAACCCCTCAAATATTGTGCACTTCGTCCATAAAGCTACAAATTTCCATATATCTCATCCCTTGAATGAAAGTTGTCACCTGTTTGTTGATGGAATCTAGTCACAACTGTGCTCTAAAAAGTTTTCATTCGCTCATGTCTTCCTTCTCGAAATGTGGTAATATAACTGTTGACCAACGGGAGTTCCTCCTCCACGGTCCAACTTCGTGGTGGGATTGGGTTTTGTGGGGGCGAGATTGGATTTGGATTTGGGTTTTCGTTTGTCATTTGGGATCGGTTTGGTAAAGATGATAAAATGCTCTGGTTGATAATGTTTGGAAAAGATGATAAAATGCTTTAGTTGATAATATATATATGGCTGCTAGCCAACGGCTAGTTTTTTAAACTTGTCCTCGCTAGCTCACGCGAGCTAGCTTGCTTAGGCTCGCTTGCGGCCACAGTCACCTAAGGGTGTTACGAAACACGCGATCTACGTGGTTATGTTGTTGGTAGCGGCGTACCCACACTATAGCCAAGGTGGGCGGGCGCCCCCCTTAAATAAAAAAGTTAGTGTAATTTGTAAGCAAAAATCCCGATCGCAACCCTTAAAAGTTCGGTTAAGCCCTCCGTTGCCCCCCTTATTATACAAATTCTAGATCCGCCACTGGTTGTTGGTTCGCGATAGCTTGCTCGTGGGCCACAACACATAGTCTTACATAGAATCACATATTTCCTAACAAAAAACAAATTCAGAACCATACATTTGAATGTGTGAAGCAAAAACACATTGAATTGGTAAAATTTGAAACTACTACTATGTCAAATTAAGATCGTATTCTAATATACATACAATGTTTTAGACTTAATTAAACAATATGGAATCTAAAAAAAAAGACATAAAATTCTAATTCTATAAACAGATAAAAAAACATATATCCATATATTATTAAAATACATTATCTTGTACAATTCTTGCACATAACAGCAAATAAAAGGAAGTAACACAGAAGGAATTCAATTATCAATTTATCATCATCATATTCACATGTGATGGCACATATACACGACAGGAATCCAATAAAAAGTAAATAAAATCCACAAAATAACAAATAAATAGAAAAAGACCCTCAACAGTGCATAAATATTATGTTACACCAATCAGAATTCCGTCTGCTTTTTCTCTTTCACGATCTGAATGACTATTTCTAACGATGGTGTTAACTGGAGTCTCGTTAGTGATAAAATATAATTCCTCCAAAGCCTTCGGATGATAGGTTTCCACTAAAATTTGTGATGGGCCAGGTCAGCATGTTGTCCGCCGTCATGGGTGTGGTTGACTTTTGCCTGTACTTGTACTTCGATGGTGTGACTTTGTTGTACGTTAAAAAAAATAAGTAAGATAAAAATAATAATGGGGATTAAAAAGGACTTGCAAGTAAAGTTTGGGAGATCAAGTTGCGAAAAGTTCGGGGAAAATGGTCAGATTATTGGATGGTAACAACACCTGAAATTGGAAGAGAGAATGGCTGCGTGCAAATCTTGTATTTATTGTTCTCTCTCTCATCCCACTCTCCATGATTTTGAAAAAAAGGCTATTCCTCAATATCTTGTATCTATACACAGGGCGGAACTACAGCCATGGCGCCGGGTTCCCGGAACCCACTCGGTTTCTAATTTTTAGTGTAAATTTATATATATATAAAAAAAGGAACCCATAACAAAATTATCATAGGAAC
Organism: Ambrosia x helenae; assembly: GCA_030844895.1. Taxonomy (NCBI): domain Eukaryota; kingdom Viridiplantae; phylum Streptophyta; class Magnoliopsida; order Asterales; family Asteraceae; genus Ambrosia; species Ambrosia x helenae. The sequence continues at coordinate 2,665 of JAUTDX010003042.1, forward strand.
CCACTACAAAAAAATGTTGCTGGCCTACTGGTAAGACCCGCCATTAGCTTACAACTGAATCCAGGATCGAATCCCGTCCCACGCACTTATTTTTTTATTTCCAGTTTTTTTAATTCCAAACTAACAAAACCCTAAAAGTCTCTTAATCTCTCCTCCTTCCAAACAAACAACACAAGACCTGAGCTTCCTCCTTCCAATTTCCAAACAAAAAACACAGCCTCTCCTCCTCAGACCTCCGCCAACCGCCGCTACCCTCCTCCTCGGCTCCTCCTCAGACCTCCCGCCGCTTCCCTCTGCCTTCGGACCTCCGCCGGCCGCCGCCCCTCCGCCTCCTCCAGTCCTCCTCCTCGGCTCCTCCTTGGTTTGTATGTTTATTTATCTAGTTAATGTTCTTAGTTCTTACAATATTTCCATTTACAATGTTTCTTACAGAAGCTTTAGTTTAGGTTTACATGGTTATTTGGTTTTCTTTTGAAGCTTTAGTTTAGGGCTAGTTTTGGGTGTTATAAATTGGTCTTACAAAAACAACTTAACTACTTAACTGTATCAATTGTTGGAAATGGTCTTTGAAATACCTCTTGCATAGATATAGTTATGAGACAATCATCAACCTCAGATGGTTGTCTAAGTGTCGACATAATTGACAATTACTCATTGCCAATGGAACCAAAACTCCATATATACAGAGATACACTTAGATTTTTGTGGCAACAATCAATTAAACCATGTTTGAAACCAATCCTTTATTACATAATAATCTACACACTTCAATAGTTCTGAAGAAAAAGTCCACATATAGTTTAAGACACTGCTAAAAAGAATGTCTAGAAAAGACGACAGACTACATCAAGATCAACAAAGAAGTTATTGAGACTATTACATCATATGATATGTATTGGCAATCGCTTAGGCACCTACTCGCTTAGGCAAATAAGCGTTTAGGCGTTTGATTCTCTTAGGCACCTACTCGCTTAGACGCGTAGGCGCTTAGTCGCATAGGCGCATAGGCGCATAGGCGCTTATTCGCGTAGGCGTTTACGCGCTAAGGTGTATGATTCTCTTAGGCGCCTACGCGCCATTCGCTAAAACGATGTGCTCGGACCCTATGAAATTTTATTTGCAGCTTAGTCGCATAGGCGCATAGGCGCTTATTCGCGTAGGCGTTTACGCGCTAAGGTGTATGATTCTCTTAGGTGCCTACGCGCCAATCGCTAAAACTATGTGCTCGGACCCTATGAAATTTTATTTGCAGCTTTTCAATATAACTCTAATCTATAAACCAAGAATTCTTGAACAATAAGAAATCTATTTAATGCAGCCATGCTCAGAATTCACATGTGCTTTACCTCTTCATTTTTTATATGTGCATTGCTATACTTTGTTAATTACATAGTTCAGAGTTTTATAGGTACAATATTATTATGTGTTTTATTAGTTTTCTTGAAAAAACAAGTGTTCATGTTACAAATTCTCGACACGATTAACTAAATGAGCTGTGTTCGGGTTTGGTGATGCCAACCCACCAACCCGAGTCCCACATAAACTGCAACCTGTACCTAGTTTGAAAAGAATTAGTCAACAAGCAAACATGGTGGTTGCGCTTGGCAGTAGTAAAGACACAGCTTGTTACATGAGAATGAGCTCACTTGAAGGGCTTGGTGATTTCCGTTCATTATCAGGTTCGGAAAGATTTCCGTTGAAAGGGAGTTACTACAACAAGTTTCGGTCGAGAATGTAATGCAACGTTTTCAAAAGATCAACTATAGGTATGTTTTTTTTATCCCTAAAGACAATCGTATTTATATTATGTGCTTTAAATTTCTAATGTCAATGTTTTTTCATTATTGCATCGTATTTTTTATGTGGTTAACCTTATCCGACCCGAACCGACAAACCGACCCGAACCCTTGACCCGACCCGAAATTTTTATGCTTGGTCATATGAAATTGAAACACCTAAAAAAGGAACCCAGTGAAAAAAATTCCTGGTTCCGCCACTGTCTATACATAATCAAGAATGTGTGTGTATGGGGATTTGTTTGTTTCTTTTTTTTAATATCTGATATGCTAGTTTTAAAATTTAATAGTACTAACCTTAAGTTACCAGTTATAAAACATATAAGAGAAAATTACCAAACTAAACATTTGACCAACAAAAATTATCAAAATAAATATCTACTGCGTCTAAACAACAGAGATGTGCTACTTTTTGCGTCTACCAATCAGACGATTACACGTATAAAGTCTCCAGACGCTTCAATTTTTAAGGTCTCTGCGTCTGTTCTTTTAGACGCGAGGCTGTTGTTTTACGCAAAACCGAGCACCTTTTCTTTAGACACGAAAATTTAAGACCTTAAAAAGGTGCTCGGTTTTGCGTCTAAACAACACCTCGCGTCTAAAGAACAGACTCAGAGACCTTAAAAATTGAAGCGTCTGGAAACTTTACACGTGTAATCGTCTGATTGGCAGACGCAAAAAATAGCACGTCCTTGTTGTTTAGACGTAGTAGATGTTTATTTTGGTAATTTTTGTTGGTCAAATGTTTAGTTTGGTAATTTTCTCAACATATAATTTTCATGTTAGAAATTGTTTGTATCTGGAAACCACCGACAAAAAATTATTTTCGAGCAATAAAAAGAATAGGGCGACGTTGTTTGAAGAGGTGCAATATTTCTCGTGTCTATGGTTTAGTAGTAGATATCGAAAGTGTTTGAAGTGGACAAAGTAGTTACAAAAGCCCTGTCATGTAATTGTTTGTTTTTTCGTTGTCTAACCTAGCTTCTTGCTAGTCTAGATTTTTCTGTTCTTTAATAATACTAGTGGGTAATCCGCGTGTTGTGGCGGAGTCGACAATACGCAGTAGAAACATGATATGCATCAGACACAAGAATTTGCATGTATTTTAACTGAGTCGCAATTTTGCATGTATTTTAACGCCTTTCGATGAAATAGCATGTCCTTCACTCGCAATATTGCTAATGCAAATAGAAGATCACCAAAGTGTACTTCAAATGCATTGCTAAAGGAGTTAGATTATATGATTGTAAACAAACACATAATATTTCCATGGATAATATTTCGTTTTGGAGTATTAAAAATATACATTTGGGCTATGTATATGTTACGAGGAATTTGAGCAAGTTATTCCCTTTTGAATCCATTTGGGTAAACCCGTAAAATACTACTTGTAAATGTAACCTCTAAATTTAACAGTGTCAATAAATTAAATTAAAAAAAAAATGTATAACATTCAAAACTCAAAGCATGTAGGTAGGTAGGTTTCACTGTTTTTAGCCCTACACTATCATAAGGATAAAAAAAAATCTGTTGCTTTCTATTTAACTACCTAAAAATTGAGGGACCTTGTAGATGATGAGAGAATCAAAAGCATCAACATCGCTAACATTTTGTTTGCCATCATTTGGAGTCATGTTTCAAGTGCTAGAACAAGCAACTCATACTAACATATTTAAATCAGAGACTCAGGAGTAAAAACAAGTTTATTGTAGTGAAAGAAGATATGAATTCAACCGGAGTTGTGTATAGTAACCTACAAATTCTGTGTGCTTCTCATTAATTTACATATAATTGATCCTAAGACATGTATATACAATAATTATTAACTAAGCATTTTTCAAGTGGGTTGGGAGTATAAACAAGGGTGTATCACAAAGGTAGATGCAAAAATAATGAAGGATAATTTGATTGTGAATTTTTGATAATTTAATGAAATAAAGTTACCCCATAGGAAGATGTAATAATTCAATGTAGATATAAAAATAATGAAGGATAACTTGATTATGAATTTTTGATAATTTAATGAAATAAAGTTACCCCATAGGCATTTAGGGAAGAAAAGTGGTAAAATTTAAAAAATTGTAAAGAAACCATTGGTATATCATCTTAACTTTGGACAATCTATAACTTATAATAAAAGAATTGAATTTTGATGATGTGGCATTCAATGGAGGCCTCAACCTCTCCTTGAATATGCCACGTGGCATCATTTAGGATTTTTTAATTTTTGAGTTTTTTAATAAATCTATATATATTATAATTATTTTAGGAAAAAATAAGAATTTAAAAACAAAATTACATTTTCTCTTTAATGTTTCCTCCCATAACTTTAAACGTTAATATTTTTTATATACGAGATTTTTTAAAGAAAAAAATTACACCAAATTAACGAGCGTTTTATTATCTTTCCAACGAGTACCATAGTGCTATATAAAAAACAAAGAAAAAAAAAACAACTATTTTTGTGGGGTTTTGTTTTCAAATATATTTTACTCTACTAATAAATCACAAACGATAAACATAACTTCATAGGCAGAGATTTTTTTTATATTTGAATATGATAACTTATGGCAGAAATTTGTTTAAAATAAATAAATAATAATAATAATAATATTATTCATTAATCATGTATTGGCAAATCATTAATTATGTTGTCATATTAGATATTTGATTATGTTATATTAGATATTTCAAACCCCGGGACATTCCCGGGATAAAAGCTAGTTTGAACATATTTGCCCATGTCTCCCCCTTTATAATGTAGTATAGATGTGGCTATATCCAAAAAAAAGGGCTTTCATAATAATTGATTGTTTTAATATATTAAAGTTTCTAAACTAATTTAAAATATACGTATTTTAAAAAGAAATTTAAAGTAACAAGATTTTTAACGGCAAACAACTTCTTATCATTTCACTCAAATATATACAAAAGTAATAAACTAGTACAATAGCCCAAACCATATTACATAACCCAAACAACTACTCTAATATGGTTCCATTATTCCAAGTTACATGAAAATTGAAAGACAACTAATTCTCTCGACTAATGTCGTTACGCTTGGCCCTATGCTTGACCCACAAGAAAGTTGTTACTTGGACCTCCCCAAAAAATCCCATCAATATTTATCCGTTCCCCGATAAAAATAACATCATTTTAAGCCTTTCAAATCATCCAACATACAGCAAGTATGACAATTTTAACCATTTTCCTTTTCTTTACATCCACGTTCAAACCATTTTCCGCTCTCCACATACAGCCAGTTCCATGTTGGTTTTGATGTTCTAGGCATATAGGAATATCCCCTAGATCTAGAAATCATTCTAGTTTGATTAACTTTTGTTGTCGAGCTAGTTCTTGCAGTTAGGAATAGCGCAAGTTTAACAGGTTTTTAATGTCAATTAGCTAAGGTGTGCAATCCCTTCCCGAAGGTTAGGAATATAATTCGGGATTGCTAGGTTGACTAACTAGGCATTGTTTGGTAGTTTGGTTATCGCTGGGGCGAGACCGGTTACTTATTCGTGTTTAGAGTTTTCCTAGGATTTCATTCGTATTAGTTAAGTCTGCTTCGCAGTTTGGGAGTTTTCGATCCAAGAGTGGTTGATTAAAGGATTACTGTGGGATTTGGTTTCGCTGGGGCGATCCACTTTCATTTTAGCATCTCAATACTTGTCCCGCCTTGAGTCTAGCGGCTATCCCTGACAGGAGGTTTATTAGGTGAGAACAGGGTCTCCAATCGGATTACATAAGTCAGCTTTTATAACCAGAGTCTAGGGATTCTACCCAAGTTACCAGTTTTCTCCTCATTAGAGTTCCAACCCAGTTCGTCAGCTTTCGTTTATTTTCAGTTTCTTAGTTTAATTAGTAATTTAGTTTTAATTAATTTATTTTAGTTATTAGTTTAACCCCCCCATATAAGTATTTAGACAAAATTACACGGATGGTGCCTGTGGTTTTCATGTAATAACGCCTTAAGGTACTAAGCAACTTTTTTAACTTCTTTAGGGCCCATGGTTTAGTTTTTGTAACGAAAATGGGTATTAAGGTTTGTTTTTGTAACAATGTTGGGTACTAATACTAACTATCGTTAAATTTTCTGTTAACTTTAGTTTAAAGTGATTAAAATGCTTTTTTTATAAACTAGAGGGGCCATTATGTATTAAACTTCATTTACAAAACCCTTAGTACCCAAACATGAAACTTTAGATAAACCACAGGGACTAACCATGTAATTAACTCATTATCTATACTATCTTATAAAGCATGAGAGGGGGATACCTTACAAATTTAAGTAATTACAATTGTGATTGCTTAAAGTACAAATAGTTAATGCATTTGATGAGGGGTAAATTAGACTTTTAGTCATAAATAGGGAGGTTAGAGAGTGTTAAATTAGAGAATATGAAGAGAACTAAACTTATCATTATTAGAGTAATGGACTAATGGACAACCATCAAACATAGAATACCAAAAGTTTGAAACTGTTATAAACTTAAGCAAGTATTCCAAAAGTTTGAAACTATTATAAACTTATACTTAATATAGACATTATACCAACTCATTAGTAAGATTAACATCAATTTATTATATTGTCGGACGTCGGTTACAATAGGCATTATGGTATATATATGATGTGTGGTATGCTATCTAAGTATGAATGAAGAGAATTCCTTTCTCTTTTCTCTATTGCTCTATGTTCATTCTTTGTTATTATTACAACAAATCTTGATTCACCTTTACATAATCTACATATATCATCTATACATAAATGTTACATGCTCTCAAAGTCTCAAACATGGTTCATCATGCAAAACATGTATACGTTTACCCTTTGAGTGAACATCCATTCCTAAGTTTTTCTTTTAGATAATGATCAACGATGCCATCACCTAGAACCATCTCGAGTGACTGGTTGTTACTGTGCCAATAGTCTCACGTGGAACATGGAAACCGACATCTTCATTCGTGATAGGTTTTGCCTTCACGACCCAGTGGGATTCTGAACTCATCCTACCGAATCAAACCTCCGGCTCAAATCATCACGTATTCACCATTAAAAAGAGAAGCGATATGGTTTTATTGGAAGATTATCACTATTATAGTTTTATATGATCAAGTTGCAAATTTTTGCTCTGCGGCAACGCTCGGGTTTCCCACTAGTTTTATTAAATGTATTTATTTTTAAGATTTATAATTAAATAAGGAATATTTAATTAAAACATATTGTTTTATTAAATATATTTATCCCATTATTTATAAAAATAAATACACTTCTAAGATAGATAAAACGTTCTAAATGTTATTAATTTACTTATGGATTTTAATGAAATTCAAAATGATTTTTACCTTGTAGGTCCAAACCTACCAAGCCCACCAGTTCTTGAAGAAGAAAAAAAACTTTCTTTTTTTTATTTATAAAAATTCAACTTCTGTTTGTTTCTATCTTTTTTAATTTTCTTGAATTGGGTTTGCATCTTTTTGGCCAAAAATAACACTTAATTCAATCACATAAAGAAAACATTTTTATAAGTTAAATCCAAGTTATTAGATTAATAGTTGTAACCATAAAGAAAACATTTATAAATGTGTTATGGTTACAACTATTAATCTAATAACTTGGATTTATTTTTATAAATAATGGGATAAATCCATAAGTAAATTAATAACATTTAGAACGTTTTATCTATCTTAGAAGTGTATTTATTTTTATAAATAATGGGATAAATATATTTAATAAAACAATGTTTTAATTAAATATTCATTATTTAATTATAAATCTTAAAAATAAATACATTTAATAAAATAATGAGTTAATTACATGGTTAGTCCCTTTGGTTTATCTAAAGTTTCATGTTTGGGTACTAAAGGTTTTGTAAATGAAGTTTAATACATAATGGCCCCTCTAGTTTATAAAAAGGCATTTTAATCACTTTAACTAAAGTTAACAGAAAATTTAACGATAGTTAGTATTAGTACCCAACATTGTTACAAAAATAAACCCTAATACCCATTTTCGTTACAAAAACTAAACCATGGGCCCTAAAAAAGTTTAAAAAGTTGCTTAGTACCTTAAGGCGTTATTACATGAAAACCACAGGCACCATCCGTGTAGTTTTGTCAAGTATTTATTTATTTAGGCTAGTATTCGGTAGAGGTTGTGATCTAGAGTTGCATTTGCGTCTTTGGGTTCGATACTCGATCTTATCTGTTTACTGCTTTGCAACCGGTACACTTGCTGTGCGTGTGTAGTTTTTAGGTGAGTCGTTTTAATTAAAGCTTGTGTTATTTTTATATATACATTTACACACATCATTGAGGATAGGAATTTGTGAAGACGTAGGACTAAGGTTAAAGACTTTTAAGAGGTTTGTCTGATTTGGTACTAGTTCTTGTCTTAGGAGCTTAGCCTTGTAAGTGCATTGTTTTTATGTCCCTAGCTAGTGATAGATCTCTATAGGTCGTTGGCTAGGTTAATCGAGTGGTTTATGGCTCGTAATCGTATACTAGCCTGGTCCAAGGGGGAGTCTGTTATTACATGATGTCCCTAGGCTAGTATATAAGTTATTTGGACGCGTTTCGGGGTGTTTGGAGAGGTTTATAAGCGTTTTTTGGGTGTGTTTGGTCCTGAAGGCGATTACAAGAACATGTCAGGCGATTACGTCGTATCCACTAGTACTGTTCATGCGACTGGGAGCTATCCACTAGTTGTGTCAGGCGATTAGGCCCTAATCGCCTGATGTTGCATGTGGTATAGGCTCGTAATCGCCTGCACTGGTCTGTACGTGTCTGGGAGGTATGAATAGGCCCAATCATAACCCTAATCATTAGTTCTTGCCACACACACTCTCCAAACACCCTCCCCTGGTCTGAGATAGTCTGGTTTGATCATTGTAACACTCGTGCTCTGTTTTAATGATAAAACATTAATCTTTTGACCCGTTTGTGTGTGTTAATTACTCATTTATCATTGTTTCAAGTTTGTTTATGTTATTAGAACATATTCAAAGGTTTCCACACTTCGAATATAACCCTCGTGATTGTCGGTTGACACGTTCGTCGATCCTACAAGCCTTTTAGGTATTTTGGTGACCAATGCATGTTATCGCTTGCACATGACTATATGCGATGTTAGCTGTCACTAGTATATGTTTGTCATCAATTTTTGTGTGTGATAGCCATTTTAAGGTTTTTTTTCAAGTACACACTTTGGTTTTGTAGAAGTTATGTTGCTATGCTTATTATTTATCTATTTACTTATTTTTTATTCGCATTTCGTGGATGTGACTTTGGAGCCAAGGGTCTTACTGAAAGCACCCTCTGTATCTCTTAGTATATAGGTAAGGCTTGTCAACATCCACCCTCTTCAGGCCCTATCGATAGTTTAACTAAATGTGAGATCATACTGGGTAAGTTTGTTATTGTTTGTTGTTCTTTTGTAAAAAGCTCATTTGGATCAAGGATGAATAGTTTGATCACATGATTGAAGAACAAAGTTTTAATACTACTCATTAGGCGTGATCATCGGATTGGATAACGGGTTATTAAGATTATTCGGATAGGATTATTTGGATTTTGAAATTTTAGAAACCTATTCAAAATCCGATCCGATCCGGATTGGATGTATACCCATCCGATCCAAATCTATCCGAATTCAATTCGGAATGGATTCGGATAAATCCAAATAATCTGAACAGATATACGAATAATCCAAATTATGCCAAACAACAATTTTTCATTTTTTTTCATTTTCCGTAATTTATGCTTCTTAACATTTTATTAATTTAAAATCAATAAACATACAAATACGGAAATGGAGATTAGTCTTAAACACAAATACAAAGTTCAAACTTCAAAATAAACCTTCAAAACGTAAACTTAAGAACAATATCAAACATCAAAGCATAGTCTTTAACACAAAATCAAGCATCACGAAACGTGACACCAACTAGTCTAGATAGATGGGCGATGTTGAAGAATTAGCGTCTAGTATCGGTCTCATGCCTCTTAGGTTGAACTAATTTACAAACAATTGGTCATCCGCTTACTAAAACTCAATTGATGCTTATTCGGTTTATTCGAGTATCCAAACAATCCGAATAATCCAAAATTTTAAATTCTAAAATCCGAATCCGATCCGAATATCCGAATAAGTAATTCGGATCATCGGATCCATCCAAATATATTTGTTTAATTCTTGGTTAAACATAGTTATTGTATAATATTATTTGTTATGTTGTGGGCCAGTTGTTATGTGCAGGATTGGGCTTTGGTTTAAGTTTGGGATTATTTCAGTTGGGCTTATTGTGGTCAGCTGGGTGATGTGTTGGTGAAAGCACAAGAGTTCACAAAGCTAAAATGTTTAATTAATATATAAAAGATTTTGGAATGGAACTACTATGATATTTTTAATGATTTTCAGGCGGAGGCACAAGGAAGGATCAACCGAGCAAGAAAGGCTGAAACGGACGTTTCGTGGCAAACTGACGTCGCCTATGCCAATTCTGGCGTGGCCGACGCCACAGGCGTAGCAGGGGAGCACCAAACATTGTAGGACAGCAAGTAATCCCATAGCCAAAAACAACCCTGCGTCGGCGACGCCAGAAGTGGCGTCGCCAACACCATGTACAGTCAAAACCCCTCTTTAATTGATTTTAATGAGGATCAAATCGGGGGTTCGTTTTTAGCAGCCTTAAAACACCTTGAAGACTTATGATTGAGTATCTTCTTCACCTTGGCTTCACACCAACATCCTAATCAATTCCTAAGATTCAAAATCATTCCATCTTTCAAGATTCAAGACTCAGACCTAACATTGAAGAATCAAGCTCCACGGCCATGAGTGGCTAATTCCTTTGCATCACACTTGGGTGTAGACAATTAAAGTTTATAACATTTGGGTATTTCATAAACTCCTAATTGTGTTGATTGGGTATTTGAACAATTGTGTTGAATTATTATTAAACTTATGTTGAAGTCATTTTAGCTAATTGATCTTGTGCCAATTTCTAGTGTCATGAACGTGATTCCTTGCTTTAACACAAACTTAGAGTTGTATGTTCTAGTGTTATAAAGTATATTATTTTCCATCATAGATGTTGATGATTATTGATACCTAAACCTATTGAACAATCATACCGCTAATACCAGTTGCATTAGAGTTGTTTGACCCATTTGTTAAGTCCTAAGCTTCATTTGTTGAACCCGAGTGTGATCTTTTGTTATTAATTGTTTACAACCAATTTCAATTATCGATTCCATTATATTTTATTTCCAAATATATTAGATAATCAAAACCTTTTTCCATCAAATTTCTTAAATGAACAAAAATACGCAAGCTTCATAATTGACCAAACTTCATAAAGTGACATCTTTTTAGTCAACTAAACCTATTTCACCGACCATAAACTCCTCGTGGTTCGAAACCCTTTGTTGCCACTACTACATTAGTTGAGGTAATATAGGACATGTAAATCTTATTTTTGACCGGACCGCGACATCCGATCAAATTTTGGCACCGTTGCCGGGGAGTTCGTGTGCTTGGTGTTTTTGTGTTTTTAGTTGATTTTTATGATAACTTTTTTAATTGCTTGTTTGGTTTTTATTATAGTCTCTATATTTCCTTGTTACGCGCGGTGTTATTTATGTAGTTAGCAGGTAGTGCATGCATACAAGACATTCAGGGAGGACTTCTCCTTTGATCTTTGAACCGGAAATTGAGATCAAGAACAAACGGACAACACCGTTAGAGGAGTCGATTCCTTCTAACTCACCTACCCTTCAATCACCACTTCCAAATCAAAACTTATCCTTTGGAATTGTCTAAATGGAAAACCCAAACCAAAACAACCGTTCGGTTGGAAGCCGAAGACCACCAACTCCACCACATCTAAACCGCAACCAACAACCACCACCACGACACCCACCTCATCAACCAAATCCTAACCGAAACCATAACAACTGAAATGTCAACCCAAGCCCTCCCATTCTAAATCGTGGCAATCCCACATTTGACCTTGTGAACCGATAGAACGAAGCCGGATATGATGATCATATTGGTAATCTTGAAGAATTAAGGGCAAACATCAACAATGATGACCCATTTAGTGTTCCGGGTTATCGATCATCGGACCAGGTTAGTGTGCATAGTTATCGTTCGGGGGAGGATGAGTATTCTGAGAGGGACTATAATGAGGAAGACAAAGGTTGGGGTTATGGCAATGGTGATTTTAGTTATGGAGACGAAGAAGACTATCAAAGTGATAACTACTCCAACAAAGGTGTGAACCAAAACTTTGGCAATAAGGGATATTATAACCATGTTTTCAATCATCATCACCAATTGTTCGGCCACCTTGGGGAAAAAGATCTTTTGATTGCAAGCCGAATTACATCAATATTCTTCCTCACTTCTATGGCATGGACACCGAAGAGCCATACACTCATCTTTCTAAGTTCTTGACGATTTGTAGCACTATTGGGGGTCACAATTTCTCCCAAGATGAAGTTCGGTTAAGATTGTTCCGTTTTTCTCTTAAGGATAAGGCAAAACATTGGTTCCTTACTTTGACTTCACATAGTATCTACACTTGGGAAGAGATGCAACAAGTATTACTGGATGAGTACTATTCTATTGCTAAGACGGATGATGCTCGATTGGAAATCCATACTTTTCAACAACTACCGGGTGAGCTTCTCCATAAGTCTTTCAATCGTTTCAAGGAAATGATCCGAAAATGTCCACATCACAAAATTGAGTTATGGGAATTGGTCAAAGTTTTGTAAATGGGTTGAACAAGGAGGAGAGGAAATACTTGAAGTCCCAAAGCAATGTGACATTACTATCTAACCCGGAAGAAGAAGATTGGGATTTTTTTGGAACAAATGAGTAAAAATTCTAAAGCCGAAGAGTCTGCGGATAGAAGAACCAAGCATCCCATTTCAAAATCTCTTCCCGATTTGGATGCTAGTACAAAAGAACGAATTGCTACATTAGAAAGGGGGTTGGCCCGTATGAAGAAAAAGAGGTGTCGGTGCTACAATATTCTTTAAGTGAAGTGTGTGAAGAGTTAGGACACAAGGCGGATGAGTGTCCGGGAAATTTGGGTCAAGACACTGCGGAGGTAAATCAAGTGTATGAGGGACATAAGAAATATGACATGGACTCCAACACTTACCATCCGGGTTTGAGAAACCATCATAAATTTAGGTGTGTAATGCTTCTAATCAAATGAACCCGAATTTTCAACCAAACAATCAAGGGGGTTCTTACCAAAACCGTCAAGGAAATTATTCGAAGAATTATAATCAAGGCGGTGGGTACCAAAAAGGGTATAATCAAGGTGGGTTATCAAGCAACCAAAGTGGGAGTGACAATTCGAAGCTTGATGCCATCTTGAATTTGCTTAAGGAGAATGAGAAGAAGAATGAGGTGAGAGACAAGTCACACGAGGCCTAGCAAAACAAGTGGGTCAATTAGCGGGGTGATGGCTCAATGGAGAGGAAGCACGGGGAAGCTTTCAAGTGACACAACAATAAATCCACAACATCAAGGAGCATCGAAGAACACTCGCAATGTTCCCATTAATAAAGTAACCGTTCTTTGTAGTGGTAAAATTGTTGATAATAAAATTGAGAATAAAATTGAGCCACCATTTCCCCAATTTGTTGAAGGGAGGTGGAAGATGTGAGTGATGAAAGTGAGGGTGAGAAAGAAATGGGTCAAACAAAAACTTCTTGTGAAAAACAAACACCCGTTAGAATTAAACAAGCTCCCAAGGCTAAGGAAAAGGGTGTGGAGGGTAGTACCATCCCTTATCCGGAACCATTGGTGGATCCATCTAAAAAAAGTGGTAAAGAAAAGAGGTCCCCAACAAGAAGAGTTGTGGGAAATTTTTAAACAAGTAAAATTTAATTTGCCACTTTTAGATGCAATCAAGCAAGTTCCATCCTATGCTATGTACTTGAAAGAGTTATGCACCTAAAAGAGAACTAACAAATTTCCAAAAAAGCTTGATTTAACTGAAAATGTTAGTTTATTTTTTCGGGTGCACTTCCACAGAAGTTACAAGATCCGGGGCGCCCATTATTCCCATTCAAGTGGGAGACTTTAAAATAACTCGGGCACTCCTAGACCTTGGAGCTAGTGTAAGTATTTTACCTGGAAGCCTTTATGACCAATATGAATTTGGTCCATTTCAGGAGTCGAACACCACCGTGGTGTTATCCGACTTGACTCCGCTTCCCCGTGGGATAGTTACTGACGTGACAGTAGAGGTTGGGGATTTTTACTATCCGGTGGACTTTTTAATACTTGACTATGTTTCTAAGGACCATACTAAGCAACCCACGATTATTCTTGGTTGACCATTTTTGGCAACTTCTAGTGCCCAAATAAATTGTAAAACAGGTACGGTTGACATGACTTTTGGTAACTGAATGTTGCGGTTAAATGTTTTTTTCAAGCGGGACTAACCCTCTAGTCAATGATGAATGCTATATGGCGGACATTATTGACGCGTGCGTACCTCTCTGCGACACTGTTGTAGATGAGGAAAACACAATAGAGGAGTGTTTGTTGTTTGACAGGTCACATGTGGAAACATTAAAGATCTTGAAGGAGGAAGAGAAAAAACAAGAGGTAATGGCGGTCAAAGAGGGAAGACCACCATGGACTCATCAAGTAGAGAGTCTTCCCGACCATATAGATACAACGTTGAAGCCATCCTTGGTAGAACCGCTAAAAGTCGAGTTGAAGGAGTTGCCTAAGCATTTGAATATACTTTTGTTGGTGAAGGCAACACACTCCCGGTGACCATTGCTTCAAACTTAACCGGGGAGCAAGAAGAAAAGTTGATGAAACTGTTGGTGACCCATAGAGCTACTATTGGGTGGACTGTGGCATATTTTAAAGGCATTAGTCCGTCGATTGTGATGCACAAAATCATCACGGATGAGAAGGTGACTCCCGCAAGAGATGCCCAAATGAGCCTAATCCTAATATGCGGGAGGTTGTCAAGATAGAAGTATTGAAGTAGCTAGATGCGGGTATCATATACCCCATTTCGGATAGTCAATGGGTTAGTCCAACTCAAACCGTCCCAAAGAAGGCATGTATTCAAGTTGTGAAAAACTACTTAGGTGAGGAGGTAGCCACTCCGCCAATAACCGGGTGGCGTATTTGTATCGATTATAGGAAGTTGAATGCTGCAACTTCCAAAGACCATATCCCCTTACCTTTTATTGACCAAATAGTAGAGAAATGGGTCGGACAAAAATTTTATTGTTTCTTGGATGGGTATTCAGGTTGCAATCAAATTGCTATTCATCCCGAAGATCAACAAAAGACTACCTTTACTTGCCCATATGGCACATTCGCATTTAGTCGAATGCCATTTGGTCTTTGTAATGCCCCCGCCATCTTTCAATGGTGTATGATGAGTATCTTTTCAGATATGGTGGGGGAGTCTTTGTAAACCTTTATGGATGATTTTTCTATTTTTGGGTCATCATTTGATGCTTGCTTGAGTCAATTGGAAAAGGTATTACAAAGGTGCGTTGAAACGAATTTGGTGTTGAGTTGGGAGAAAAGTCATTTCATGGTCCAAGAAGGGATAGTATTAGGTCATGTTGTTTCGAGTCGTGGGATTGAGGTTGACCATGCTAAAATACAAGTCATATCAACTTTACCTCATCCCACAAATTTCAAGGGTATTAGATCATTTCTGGTGCATGAGGGATTTTATAGGAGGTTTATTAAAGGTTTTAGTGATATTACAAAGCCTTTATGTAATTTGTTATTAAAAGATGCTCCATTTGAGTTTGATGAAAAATGTATGGAAACTTTTGACATTTTGAAAAAGAAGTTGGTTGAGGCCCCAATTTGCAATCACCTAATTGGTCTTTACCTTTTGAAATTATGTGTGATGCTAGTGGGTACGTAGTCGGGGCTGTGTAGGGTCAACGAGTGGATAGGAAACACGTTGCTATATACTACACCAGTAAGACTCTTTCGAAAGCACAATTAAAGTACACAATAACCGAAAAAGAGCTACTCGCTGTGGTATATGCTTTGGACAAGTTTAGGTCCTACGTATGGGGTAGCAAGGTTATTATCTATACTAATCATAGTGCTGTTAGATACTTGATGAACATGAAAGATGCTAAGCCCTGGTTAATTTGGTGGATACTCTTGTTGCAAGAGTTCAATGTGGAGATTCATGACAAGAAGGGTACAGAGAATGTGGTCGCGAACTATTTGTCACGACTGGTAGTTGAGGATGACGACTCAACTAGAGAGATTAATGAGTTTTTTTCGGATGAACAATTATTAACTGTTTCAAGTACTTTACCGTGGTTTGCTAACTATGTATATTATTTGGCGACAGGTACCATGCTGGAGCATTGGGTTAGGAAGAGGATACTTCACTTCCTTTCTCAAGTCAAAACTTATATTTGGAAGCACCCGGATTTATTTAAGGTGGGGCTGGATCAAATGATCGAAGATGCATCCCGTATGAGGAGATACTGAGTGTGTTGAAGCACATGCATTCATATGCATGTGGGGGACACTTTAGTGGCCAAAAGATGGGTCATAAAGTGTTATCATGTGGTTTATATTGGCCGACAATTTTTAAGATGCTTTTGAGTATGGTAAAAATTGTCAAAATTGTCAAAAAAATGGGAGGTATTTACAAGAGGAATGAGAGGCCCTGCAACCAATTCTTTTGGTTGACATTTTTGATGTATGGGGAATTGATTTCATGGGCCCATTCCCCAATTCGTATGACAACTTGTACATCTTGGTAGCGGTGGACTATGTATGCAAATGGGTTAAGGCAATCGCTACTAAGACGAACGACCATGTCATGGTTTGCAATTTTATCCAAACAAATATTTTTTCATGGTTTGGAATTCCTCGTGTCATTTTAAGTGATGGAGGATCCCATTTCAAAAATTTTAAGTTTGGAAAATTACTCAAACAATATGGTGTTGATCGTAGAATTGCGACTCCTTACCACCCACAAACTAGTGGGCACGTGGAGGTATCTAATAGGAAAATAAAACAAATTTTGCAAAAGAACGTTCGACTGGATCGCAAGGATTGGTCTTTGAAAGTACATGATGCCTCGTGGACCTATCAAACGGCTTATAAAGCACATATTGGTACCACCCCTTACTGCTTAGTTTATGGTAGGATTGTCATTTACTGGTAAAGCTTCTTAGCTCACATCCGTGGTATGTTCAATCTTAAGTAAGTGTATTATATATACATACAAAAACTAACTTAACGGTACTTCTTTTTTTCCATCCATCCAAAGCAAATTCCGTTAAACCAACCGTCGACTTTTCGTTTCGGCCGTTTTCGGCAACTGCTCTGACCATCAGTTTCCGTTAACATAACTAGCGCATCTATAGTCTATACACAGAACAACTTTACTCAATAACCGTTACTTCTCTTCCGTCTACCATCATCGTTTCACGTTCAACTGTTTCGTCCCACCATCGCGTCTATACAAAGAACAACGTTACTCAATAACCGCTTCTTACCAAACTCAAATTAACGGCAATTGAACACCGTCCTTTTTTCGTCATCTTCTTCTCCATCTCCGGCTTACTGTTCCTATTGTCATGAGTTTATAGTTAAAACCAAACCGGAGCGTCTCTTTTCCGGCCGGTTTTGGCACCGATCTTTAACTTCTCTACTGTGGCACCGTCGCGGTTCAACAAGAAGAAACGGATGCTTATGCATGTAGCGCTGCATCTACAAAGGAAAATGAGATTTTGAAGAGGTTGATGGAGTTTATTAAGAAAGAGAGAGAAGATACAATCTATGGTTTTGTTTTGTTTACTGTGGGCAATTTGTCTGTTTCATGTAGCAGATATTATAACTGTTTCTTGAATAAAAAAATAAATAATTGGTAATTACCATGTGTTGCATGATGAAAAGAATAAGACTATTTTGAGGGTGTTGGATGAGAATGTACATGTACATGACGAGGAAGATGAGGGAGAAGATTATGAAGAGGAGGAGGAAAGACAAAAGGTGGTGAGGAATGTACCGATGAATAGGCTAACGAGAACGTCCAAAAATGAGGAATTGGAAGTGATTGCGACGGTTAATAGGGATAGACCATTGGCTTATTGGACTTAGTCTACCTTTAGATAATCCATTTGGGATAGGGAGTCGAGGAGTTTAGAGTTGGCGAGGAAAAGGGAGGTCGCAACAGAGAGGAGAGAACAAGAGAGGATAGCCAGGGAAGAACAAAGAGAAGCAGCGAGGAAGGAAAAAGAAGATAAGCATTGGTGGGCAGTCCATTATGCACGGGAGATGGACACAGTAAATAGGTTTATGGAGGCTGAGCAGATCCTACACCATCAGGATCTAGTAGCAGGACGTCCATACACTCCATTTGTCCCACATGTTGATTACTCCACCATTCGGGATCAGCCACAAGAGGTGATTGATCAAGTTCAGTGGCCCCAAGGAGTATCTTCTAGTTACATCCCTACTCCACCTCCTCAGCCACCCAGTGAAGGGTCATCATCATCATCATCATCTGCCGACCCACTTGGTGACTATAATGGTTGGATGGAGGCTATCTATGGAACTCCATGCAACCCATATCCGCCACCGGGCCCGAATGACCCCTACTACCGGTAGGGAGAGGTATGAGTTTTATTTTTTATGTGGTTGTGTGTTTTGTGAGTGTACGTGAGTTGTGTGTGCATTGTCGTGTGTTTGTTTTTGTTTATATGTTAATGTTTGAATAAAATGGGAGATTGTGTAAATCCTATGTTACTTCATTTGTTTGTGGGTTGATGTCGAAGGAAAGGGTGAGATTTAATGTAGGTAACAAGCAAAAAAAGAAAGGAGCTTGTAGATGGGTCGAGAGGAAATGAAGACCATTAGTTGTAAATCAGGTGCATCCAATTCCCTTAATTACTATGTTTTGATGTTTTGTTTACTTTAAATAGTACGGAATTGAAACTTTGGGGATTGATTGATCACAACACTCACATAGCTTTTTCAGAATAAATCTTTTAATAAGTATCGCCCCGTCCAAGTTTGATATATTGAGGACAATGTTGGTCCTAAGTGTGGGGAGGGGGGAGAAAAATAAGCAATTCTGAAAAATGTATGTCTTTAGGTGTTATTTGAGCGTTGTGAAGTCGACAAATTTTTTTTAGTTCCATTTGATTGTTGAATCATGAGTGTCGATCCCTAGTCATGGTGATAAACTCTTTAAGTTCCTTGATATGTATTTTCAGTGACTAGTTTTTAAAAATTAAATGAATAGTCCAACTATAGATAGTAAGTGAAAAGAGTAGCACTTTGATCACATCGGCAACCCATCCCCTTTCATTTGTGGTGATATTTTGAGCCTTTCTCCTTAGAAATATATATGCACTTGTTCGATTGATTGAGAAAAGGCCTATACATTGCTTTGTTTAAGAATTTGACAAATTTGATACATGCTAAAACATAAAAATTGGTTGATGCACATAGATGAAAAAGGCGTTAGGATACCCCTTTGTTAAATACCTTATTTTCATTTGTTATTAATTTTATACCCATACCTTAGTCACCATGTTGAACCTTTGAGCCTTATCGTTTCTTAACCCATGTGAACCCAAATAAAAAAACCTCTTCGTGTTGACAAACCATTTGTATTATGTGTATTTATTGTTTGTATTGTGTGTTTCAAAAAAAAAAAGAAAAAAGAAAAAGAGAAAGTTGGAAGTAGTACTAGCCTGACATTGTTAGTATATGTGTAAAAGACACAAGAAGGGTTGAAGTTTAGTTGTTGAGTAATTCAAATAAACAAACGTTTTGTCTCTATTTTGTTTTCTGGTTTCACCCACCTTTAGCCAAATAACTCTCCCACCTTTAACTTTAACCCCAAACCAAGTCCTTTAGATATGTGAAACCTTTTTATGTGAAGTGTGATTGTTTGTCAAATATATTAAAACAAGCATGTATCTCGGTCATTGAGTGAAATTCATATCTAGCACATCACCGCTAGTAACTTTGTTACCGAGATGAGTGAACCATTGTGAGGGGTGTGTAGAAGTGTGAAACTTGGATCTTGATTAGATTTGGTTGGGCGAATTCGGATTTCATAAAACAGCATTGTGAAGTCAATGAAATGTAAATCTATTGATAGGCGTAAGTCTTGTGAGTTAGGGTATGACTAGGGACCGCACTTGAGAATCAACAAAGAAACTAGAATGATAATATTATTTATGTTGGTTAGCAATGAACGATTTGCTTGAAGACAAGCAAAGCTTAAGTTTGGGGATGTTATGGGTTGGTGAAAGCACGAGAATTAACAAAGCTAAAATGTTAAATTAATATATAAAAGATCATGGAATGGCACTACTTTGATATCTTTTATGATTTTCAGGCGTTGACATGAAAGGAGTGCAATTTTGGAGCTTTGGGGCATCTCAGAGGCATAAGGAAGGATCAACCGAGCAAGAAAGGCTGAAACGGACGTTCTGGGGCAAACTGGCATCGCCTATGCCAATTCTAGCGTGGTCGACGCCACAGGCGTAGCATGGGAGCACCAAACGTTGTAGGACAGTAAGAAATCTCGTAGCCAAAACACCCCTGCGTCAGCGACGCCACTTCTGGCGTCGCCGATGCCATGTACAGTCAAAACCCATCTTTAATTGATTTTAATGAGGATCAAATCGGGGGTTTCATTTTTGGCATCCTTAAAACACCTTGAAGACTTATGATTAAGTATCTTCTTCACCTTGACTTCACATCAATCATCCTAATAAATTCCTAAGAATCAAAATCATTCCATCTTTCAAGAATCAAGCTCCATGGCCATGAGTGGCTAATTCCTTTGCATCACACTTGGGTGTAGACAATTGAATTTTTTGGGTTTGTAACATTTGGGTATTGCTTAAGCTTCTATTTGTGTTGATTGAGTATTTGAACAGTTGTGTTGAATTGTGATTAATCTTATGTTGAAGTTATTTTAGCCAATTGATCTTGTGCCAATTTCTATTGTCATGAACATGATTCCTTGCTTTAACACAAACATAGGGTTGTATGTTCTAGTGTTATAAAGTATATTATTGTCCATCATAGATGTTGATGATTACTGATACCTAAAGCTACTGAACAATCAAACCACTAATACCAATTGCATTAGAGTTGTTTGACCCATTTGTTAAGTCCTAAGATTCATTTGTTGAACCCGAGTGTGATCTTGTGTTATTAATTGTTTACAACCAATTTCAATTATAAATTCTGTTATATTTAATTTTCAAATCTATTAGATAATCAAAACCTTTTTCCATCAAATTTCTTAAATAAACAAAAATATGCAAGCTTTATAATTGACCAAACTTCATAAAGTGACATCTTTTTAATCAACTAAACCTATTTCACCGAGCACAAACTCTTCGTGGTTCAACACCCTTTGTTGCCACTACTACATCAGTGCAACCAGCAAGTCTATTCTATTCTTATTTATTTTTTGTTATTTGTTTTGTATTGATTTGCTTGGCTACTAGAGTACTCGTAAGTTCTCTTGACCTTGTTCTTTATATTGTGTCTAGGTGTCCTTGGCCAGGTTAGGTGGACTAGTGGTTAATTGAGTCTTTGTGGTATTGTTTGTGCTCTGTCTGTCTTATTTGTCTTCTCTTATTATTTGCTTTTGTTGTGTTCTCTTATTTGGTATTCATTGTTTTGTATCTAGGTTTATGCTCATGTCTTAAGACCTTCACGGGCACCTTTGAGTGATGAACCCATGATCTGGATCACTGACATAGCTTCGCCTTAGTGGTTATATTTTCTTGGTTATCGTCTGTTCTTTGTTTTATTTGTTTGTTTGTTTCTGTGATAAGGTGTCATTGGAGATACTAATCCTAATCCTCCTATTCCACCTCAAATACCAGCAGGATTAGGAGCTCCAATGTTGGAGGTGAGAATTGTATTATAAATGGTTTCTCTAGTATGTCTGTCTTGTCTAAACTATATAATGTCTTTGGAAGTTTCTCAAATTGTTTCGAGTTTCGTAAAATTTGCTTTAAAATCTGGGTGGATCATGGATTCTGGGGAAAATTAGTATATGGTTAGTAATGGTGATAAAATGATTAATTGCGTGGATGCGTCTAGTTATAGAATACTTGTTAAACATCCTAATGGCACTAGTGCTAGGGTCACAAGGATAGGGGACATTAAATTAATTGATGGTGTTATTCTGTCTAATGTTTTCTTAGTTCTTGAGTATTTGTGAACTTAATTCCTGTTCAAAGGTTGTCTAGAGATAATAAGCTAAGTGTGTTTGTCTTTGTGATGGTAGTTTGTGGCACTCTAGGTTAGGGCACCCATCAGATCAAGTTCTAGTTGTGTTGAAAGATACTTTGAAATATAATGTTAATGAGTCTGAACCTTGTGAAGTCTTCCATAAGGCTAAGCGGTCTAGAATACCTTTTCCATTAAGTTAGGAGAATTAGTACATATTGATGTTTGGGGCCCATTATAGGGTTACAAGCAGAGAGGGGTACAAGTATTTTTTGACAATTGTTGAGGATTTTTCAAGGTCTGTTTGGATATACATGCTTAAAGGAAAAACTGAAGTGTTTGAAAACATTGAATTATTTTATGAAATGTTAAAAACTCAACTCAAAAAATCTGTAAAAATATTGACAATGGGTCTGAGTTTGTTAACAAAAAATGTCAAACTTTTGTAATATAAAGGGAATTATCCATCAGACTTCCTACGCTTATACACCTCAACAAAATGGGATTGTTGAGAGAAAGCACAAGAATCTTCTTAACATAGCTAGATCTGGCCTGACTGTGTTCTAACTGCTGCATATCTTATTAACAGGACTCATTCATCTGTTTTGTCTGGTAAATGTCCCTAGAATGTCTCACCTTAAAAACTTTGGTTGTCTTTGTTTTAAAACTGTTTTAGATGAAAAAGATAAGTTTTGTAGTAGGGCTGATAAATGCATCTTAATAGGGTACTCTGTTTTTAAAAAGGGTTATAAACTGTAGAGTATTGATAAAAAAACAAGAAGTGTACTCTAGAGATGTAAGGTTCTATGAAAACATATTTCCTTTTAAAATTGATAAACATCAAGAGTTTTCTCAAAAAAAATATAAATCACTTAAACATTTTTTATTTATATGATATATCCATTTCTGAAGTTTTGAATGGTGAGTCTAGTAGAGGTATTCCCGATGATAAATGGGGAACCAGTGTTGCTCAAGAACTCTCTTCTGGTTAGCAATTAGATGACCCTGATATAGCTGCCAGGAGGGTAGATTAGGGTTTTGATCAGCAACCTGAGGATGTGAACAAGGGGACTGATGCTCTAGCTACAGAGAGTTCTAATGATGAGAACTGTACTCCTGAGGGAAATAGGGTAGAAACTACTACTAGGAAATCTGGTAGAGAGTTTGGTTTACATAGGATATTTACTGATTATGTGGTTGAGGATAAAGTTAAGTATGGTATTTAAAGAGTTGTGAATTACTCTATCATGTCTGATGAAAACAAATGTTTTATGTGAAATTTGAATAAAGTTGTTGAACCAACATCTTATTTTGAAGCTTCAAATGACTATGTGGGTTGAGGCTATGAACCTTGAAATGGAAGCTCTTCATATAAATAATACTTGGGTCCTAACAAAATTACCTGATGGTAAAAAGCCAATAGGGTGTAATTTGGTCTTTTAGGTCAAGTATAAATCAAATGGAGAGGTGGAAATGTATAAAGCTAGGTTGGTAGCAAAAGGGTATAATCAAAGAGGGGGTATTGATTATGGTGAGACATTTTCACCTGTAGTGAAAATGGTCACTGTTAGTTGTGTCTTAGCATTAGTTGTTCAGAATAATTGGCCACATAATCAATTGGACATTAACAATGCTTTTTTGTATGAGTCAATTTCTGAAGATGTGTATATGATTCCACCAGAAGGTTATTATTCTAAGATTGTTAATCAAGTTTGTAAACTGGTGAAATCCTTGTATGGTCTTAAATAAGCACCAAGCCAATGGAATGAAAAGTTGACCAAAGTGCTTGTTAATATCGGTTTTGTTCAGAGCATCTGTGATTATTCTATGTTTGTTAAATCTATTGAAAATGGTCATTGTTGTACTTGTATATGTTGATGACATAGTTGTGACAGGTAATAATGAAGTTGAAATAAATAAAGTCAAACAGTTTCTTAGTAAAAAAATAGATTAAAGATTTAGGCAAGTTAAAATATTTTCTTGGTATTGAAGTATTATATTCTAATGAGGGGATTTGGTTGAGTCAAAGAAAATATTGCCTAGAAGTGTTAAGTGAGTTTGGCTATTTAGGGTGTAAACTTGTTCACACTCGCATTATGTGCTATCTTTTAAACACAACAAAAATGATAAGTTGCTTGAAAATGTTAATGGGTTTCAAAAAGTAATCGGAAATCTGATTTATTTGTCCTTATCCAGGCATGACATTAGTTATATTGTGTAGTTTCTGAGTCAGTTCATGCATAAAGCATCTCAAACTCACTTACAAGTGGCTTTGAGGTTCTTAAAGTATTTGAAATCATCTCCTGGTAAAGGTATTATGTTTTGGAAAAGTGATGAGTTTAATTTGTGTGCTTGTTCTAATGCTGACTAGCCAAGTGTTTGAACACTAGGAAATCAGTCACTAATTTTTGTCACTTTTAGGTAAATTCACCTTTTTCCAAGAAAAGTAAGAAACAAAGCACTATTGCTCAATCTACAGCTGAAGCTGAATATTGTGCAATGTGTTTTACAATATGTGAAGTCATTTGGGTTACAAACTTAATGAGAGACTTAAATGTTTGTATTAAAATCCTAGTTAAACTATTTTCTGACAATAAATCATCAATTTCTATTGCTGCAAATTCCGTGTTTCATGATAGAACGAAATACGATGAAATAGACCTTCATTTCATTAGAGAAAAAATTACAAATGGGGTAATTGAAACTGTGAAGGTAAGTTCAGAAAATCAAATAGCTGATTGTTTTTTTTTCACAAAAGGTCTTGGACAAGTTCAATACAATGAGTTGTGTTTAAAACATGGGATGAAGGACATGTTTAACCATGGAATTAAGGTGGGAGGAAAAAATATATTGTTTAATTCTTGGTTAAACATAGTTACTGTATAATATTATTTGCTATGTTGTGGGCCGGTTGTTATATATGTGCAGGATTGGGCTTTGGTTTATGTTTAGGCTTATTTTAGCTGGGCTTATGGGCCTGTCTTGTGTCTGGCTATAAATACAACTGAACGTTCCAGATTAGGGTTTTCAACCCTCATTCGTACACTCACTTTCTCTCTCTCTGTCTCTCTGGTGCTCTCTGGCGATAAGGTTGATCTCGTCAACAAGTGTTGAAGACTTGATCATCAAAAGCTGTATTTGTATTCTATTAGTTCATCTTGTCTCTATTTTATGTAAGATCGTTCCATTATTGTCTTGTATTTCTTTTATTTCATCAACTGATTCTAAATCAATTGATAAACTTTGTATCTTTAAGATCTCTTTGATTTGGAGAGATCTCAGGGTTTTGTTGGGTGTTTTTTTATGGTTGGTTAAAAAATAAAAGTCTTGGTAGTTTGTTTTGTCACTATACTCTGTGTTCTTGTGATTATTGTGGTTGTTCTTGGTTTGTATGAGATATTCTGTCTATTGTATTAAGAATTTTTACACTATCCAAATCATTAAAAAAATATGTTTAATGACATTTAGTTTTGAGTTTTAAATGAGTATTGAACATATAAATTGACTAATAAGTTTTTTAGTTTTAAATAAGTTTTCAATGGCCTAAGTTTAAGTTTAAAATGAGTTTTTTTTTATTAAAAGACACACACACACACGCATATAACTTATTCATATAGGACGGACTTTTATAGAAAAAATCTGCCCGAAAATAAAGCGGACCCTAGTCGTGAGTCCTTCCCAGCCACCGTAAGAGCCTCCCATGCGTGCGTGTAATAAGATATAGAGTTTTGGAATATCCTATACTGTATATCATGGCTAACTATCCCTATAATATATATAGATCATACAAAGAAAAGGATATAAAAAATGATCAACATAAATAATTATCTTCATATTGAGCTGCTACGGTATGGACATCCTACCAATAGAAACTTGAAGTCACGTCTCACGGTAGCAAACTTCGATAAAATCACATCTTCAATTAGAACTTAACTTCGATAAAAGATTTCCTTGAAATATTTTAATATGTTTTTGAATCAAATATCAAATATTATTTTAAACGTTCTTTAAAAATATGGGTGTTACATAACCGTAGGGAACTATAATTTGCTATTTTGCTAGAGTTGTTTAATGGCCACTTGAAGCTCTAATCAGTGTTGTGAAATCTTGTCATACTAAATCATGTGAAAACAATAGAGGATAGTTGTTGAAATACATGTCCCTTTCCAATTTAGTGTCAAAACGTATTATTTATTCAATTATTCATATATATATATATATTTTCTAGCTAGTTGAGTTTTACTTTTCATGATGGAGGAATATGGGCTCATGAATTTGGGTTGTTGACTACTGATGATGGGCTGGAAACTAAGTGTTATGAGCCTTAGCTTGGAGTTTAAGATTGGAAGTCTAAGCCTCTATTCCTATTGGTGTGCTCCATGCACTTGTGTTATTGGTTTATATGCTTAAATTCGTTGTGTGTTTTGTTCATATCTACCGATAGTTTTAGAGCAGTCGATTATTTTGTATTCTTGAACAACTTACAAAATTTGTGGAACTTCTTCCAGGGTTTTATGGTCGTTTTGTTAATAGCTACGGCTTATGCTACGTACAAAGTAGGATACGCCCTTAGCGACGTAAGGTACGCCTAAGCCAGTTTTAGCCACTTTTGCTTTTTACTTACAGGTATTACATTCTCGATCTTCCATGCTCCTTCCTAGCTAGGGGCATTTTAATGCATCCGAAACACCTCTTAAGCCCTTTTGTATATGAAAACCATAGCACACACAAAGTAAACGCGTTCTACTATAAGCTCATTAAAACCCCACATTAAACATCTTAAGTCATAGAATTTAACCCACACATCAATATTTAATTCACTTTGACCACCTGAAGACGAGGAACAATATATATCTATTTATGTCAGGGTTTTGTCTTCGTTCAGCATGGATGCAAGGGAGAAGTACAAGGAAGATACATGGTATGATGCCTCTTCTAAGCATGGTTCAAGGGGGCAAAGTGGGGAATCATCGAAGCAACAGGAGATCAAGATAACAAAATTTTTCGTTTCTAATCTACCGGGAGGCTGTTCGTCTAAGGACTTGGTTGATACTCTAAAGGGTTATGGGTCGATTCACAATACCTACATCGCCAGAAAGTACGATAAGCTTGGTAAGCGATTCGGTTTTGTTTCTTTTGTCAATGTTCGTGATCCGATTGCACTTGAAAACGATATGAAAGATGTTTGGATCGGATCCTACAAATTGTTCATCGCTTTGGCTCGTTTTGTTGATGGGGATAAGATGAACTGGAAAGGGGGGCATCGTTGGACACCGAAGAAAACTGTTAACCGGGAACCAGGTACAGAAAGTTTGGCTCGTGAAAAGGAAGCTGCTAGTACGGTAATCAAAGATGGGGGGGGGGGTTGGTGTAGGGAGAACCTTTAGAGATACGTTACTGAATGTTGATCCGGAGAACAAAAGTGGGGCTATGGAAGTTGTGGTTGATGACTGTTTCGTAGGGAACTGTATGGGAGTGGTCAACGGATTGGCTGGCAGGGTGTCTGACCTTAAAAAACTTGAGAAGTTGAAGGTTTGGTTAGTATTTATAGGGCAGATCAATGTGGGGATCAAGTACTTGGGGGGTTTATGGGTTTTACTTGAATTTCAGTCACCGGTGTGCATGGAGGAGTTCTTACGTGTTAGTAATGTCTGGAAGGCCTGTTTTGATCATTTAGAGAAGTGGGAAGGTCAAATACTTCCAGTGGAGAGGTTGGCATGGGTGAAAGTTATTGGCCTCCCGGTATGTTTGTACGACAGAGAGATTTTAGATAACATTGGTGGCAAACTTGGTAGTTTGGTTCAACGGCTGAGATTGATGACAGTGTTAAGGATCTTTCTTATGTGGAGATGGGCATTCTTTGTGACCGTTCATCAAGGATAAGTGAAATAGTAAGGGTTAAGTGGAAGGGAACGTCGTATTCGGTGTTAGTTGATGAAGACGGGCCAAGAGACGTGGATGGAGCCGGAATGTTTGGAGAATGTGGAATCGGTGGTAGGTGATGAAGACGGGCCAAGAGACGTGGATGGAGCGGAAGAGAACCAGCCTAATATTCCCATGCAAAATGATATGGTGGTGGATCCTCCCGTTGTGGAGGTGGTGCAAGTGGAAGTGGTAACTCCAGAAGAACAACATAGGGAGGAGGTTACGAACGAGGAGGTTAATGATAATACTATCGGCAATTCGAATGGGAGTTGTAGTAGGAGGAAGGGGTATAGGAAGAAAGGGAGGTCGCAGAAATCGCCATCTTCCTTGGGTCATGAAAGGCCTAAGAAGAGGGCAAGAGATGGTGAGGATATGTTCGACTTGGATAGGCTCATTTATGCGGTTAATAGTGATGAGGCTAGAAGTTTACATGACACGGCGGTTCAACCTAGTTCGGATGATAGAGTGATTCCTGATCTGAATGGTATTAATGCGGAGGTGAGGGACACAGATAATTCTGATTCGAACAATATAGTGAGGCTGGAAACGGCTGCAACGGTTACGCTCGGTATCGAATTAGGTGTGGAAGAATTTGACAAATTTAATGACACGGTCTCGAAGGTGATCCGGGAAGAAGGTTTTCAACAAGTGGACCAATGAATGTTTTGTCGTGGAACGTTAGAGGACTAGGTTCGGATGATAAAAGTTCGTGGTGTAGGAAACTCAAGACAGCAAATGAGATCAACTGTATTTTGCTTCAAGAGACTCAATTCGAGTCTTTGGAGAAAGTTAATCTTAATCGTTTCTGGGGTAACGACGAGTTCGATTTCGTTCATGTTAATGCCTCTGGTAGATCGGGTGGATTGGTTACTCTATGGAATCCAAAGATTTTTGCAAAAGAGTCGGTTTCTTTAGACAGGAATGTCCTTGTGGTTTCGGGTTCGCTCAAACATGATGGGAGGAGGGTTCATTTGGTTAATGTTTATTGCCCTCAACGCATTGTGGATAAGCGCCGGGTGTGGAACTTGTTGAAATCGGTTTGTGTCTCGGACGGTGGTTTGTGGTTCGTGGGGGGTGACTTTAATAGCGTGAGAGATAGAGAAGAACGAAGGAACTCGGTTTTCAACGCTCAAGAGACTAATGAATTTAACGACTTTGTAGACGAACTTGGTTGGCATGAGTTCTTACTTAAAGGGCGAAAATTTACGTATATGGTGGGGAACAAGATGAGCCGCCTAGATAGAATTTTTGTAGATTGGGACCTCCTAAACGAGTGGCCTAACGCGGAGTATCGGGTGCTTGATCGGAAAGGTTCGGACCACTTCCCTATTATTTTAAAAACTGTTTCCAGGAATTTTGGGCCTAAGCCATTTAAGTTCTTTAATTCGTGGTTGCTTCGGGAGGGCTTTGATGAATTGGTTAGAGATGTTTTGAGTAATGGGGTGTTCCCGGGTGATCCGTACATGAGGGTCATGGGGAAGTTTAAACTTTTACGTACTAGATTAAAGGTGTGGAAGGAGCAGGTGGCTAAGGATGAGTTACAGGAAGTAGAAGGTTTGTACTTGGAAGTGCGTGATCTTGAGGAGACTTTAGAGGTTAGAGATCTTCAAGAGGAGGAGAGTTGGATTATGGAGGAAGCAAAAGCTAGAATTAAGCACTTGGAGTTTTTAAAAATGAAAGATACGAGGCAGAAATCTAGAGTCCAATGGGCGAGGGATGGGGATGAAAATTCAAGGTTTTTTCATGGGATGATTAATACTAGGAGGGTGACTAACTCTATTATGGGTTTGATGGTTAATGGGGCGTGGGTTACTAATCCTAAATCTGTTAAGAAGGAGGTGCATCGGTTTTTTTCGGTCTAAATTCGTGGAAGATATGAGTGTGAGGCCGAAATTAAACTGCTACGGCCTTAAGAGGATTAGCGAAGACGAAGCGGCTGGTTTGATTCGTCCGTTTTTAGAGAGTGAGATCAAGGAGGCGGTATTTCAATGTGGTAGTGATAAAGCCCCAGGCCCGGATGGTTTTAATTTTCGCTTTATAAAGAGGTATTGGGATTTGTTTTCGGGGGACTTTGTGGATGTGATGCGGCACTTTGCGAGTTCTGGGGAGATTAGTCACAATGTCGCTACCTCTTTTATCACTTTGGTTCCCAAAGTGAAGGATCCTACTAGTCTCGGGGAGTATAGGCCAATTAATCTTATTGGTGTGGTGAGTAAGGTGATCTCTAAGGTGCTGGCCAATAGATTGAAGATTGTTATGGATAGCGTGATTAACGAAACCCAGTCTGCGTTTGTTGCTGGTCGATATATTCTGGATAGTCCTTTGGTGATTAGCGAGGTATTGTCTTGGGCTAGACGGAGTGGTAAAGAATTGTTTTTGTTCAAGATTGACTTTGAGAAGGCTTATGACAACGTCAACTGGGACTTCTTATTATCAGTTTTGAGACAGATGAATTTTCCGGATTTATGGTGTTTGTGGATTAAAGGTGTATTGGCTTCGGCTTGTTCTTCAGTGCTAGTTAATGGATCGCCGACTTTCGAGTTTTCTTGTGGGAAGGGGATTAGACAAGGTGATCCGATTTCGCCATTTTTGTTCATTATGGTGATGGAAGCGTTGTCCGGTATTATAAAGAAGGCGTGTAGTATCGGGTCTTTTCAGGGTGTGAGCCTCCCACATGATGGCCCGGTGATTTCTCATCTTTTGTATGCGGATAACGCTATGGTGATGGGGGAATGGTCGGAGACAAATTTTGCGTGTCTTAAACGTATGCTTAGAGTTTTCCATGTATGTTCGGGCTTACGTATTAATATTCACAAATCGTCTCTATACGGTGTGGGGGTTAACGCTGAAGCCGTGGAAGCTAAAGCTAGGGGCCTCGGTTGTCAGGCAGGTAATACTCCTTTCTCGTATCTTGGTATCCTGGTTGGTGCAAACATGTCGAGAATTAGCAATTGGGACCCAGTTGTTAAAGTTTTTAAGTCCAGATTATCTAACTGGAAGTCGACCACTCTATCGATTGGGGGTAGATTGACCCTCATTAAGTCGGTGTTACAAAGCCTTCCTTCGTATTACTTTTCTTTGTTTAAGGCTCCGGTGGGTGTGGTGAATACTTTGGAAGGTTTAATTCGTAAGTTTCTATGGGGTGGTAGTGGTGATGTGAGGAAGCTTCACTGGGTGGGCTGGGATAAAGTCGCTAGACCGTTAGTAAAGGGTGGTCTGGGTATTCGGAGACTAGAAGATAGTAACAATGCTTTTCTAGTCAAATGGTTATGGAGGTACAAACAAGAGGGTGACGCTCTATGGAGAAGGGTGGTAGACGCCATTCATGGGTCAAATAGGAGTTGGGAAATCTACCCGCATAGTTCCAGGTATGCGGGCACTTGGGACAAAATTGTTAAAGGTGGCCAGCGATTAAAAGTGGGTAATTGTAGCAGCGTAGGCATGATCAGGGGTCAGATCGGGAATGGTACGAAGATTAGATTTTGGATCGACCGTGGATTGACAGAGAGCCTCTCAAAAATGTCTTTCCTGATTTGTTCCGATATGAGATGGAGAAAGGGTGTCTGGTTGGGGACAGAATTATTAGTTCTGCAGCGGGTAACGGGTTGCAGTGGGCCTGGAGGTCTGGTTCTATGTCTGCTGCTGCTGTTGATCAGCTTCATAGATGCATTCAGCTGGTTCAAGGGGTCGTGCTGCAGGGTCAGGAAGACAACTGGAGGTGGGACGCTACTGACTCGGAGGGTTTCTCGGTTGCGGATGTTAAGAAATGGTTGGATAGTGGCAGACCAGACGGGACTGAACCGGTGTTTCGTTGGTGTAAATGGGTTCCAATTAAGTGCAATGTGTTCATGTGGAGATTGCTTATGGATCGGATAGCTACAAAGAAGAACCTGGCCCGTAGAAACATCCAGTGTGGAGACGGATTGTGTAACTTTTGCGCTGAAAATGAAGAGACAGTCGAGCATCTGTTTACCGCGTGTCCGATTGCCTCAAGTGTTTGGGTTGCCATAGCTAAGTGGGTTGGTCTTCCTCAGTTCTATTTCTTCTCAGTGGCGGACATTCTTCTCATGGAGCACACGGAGTCGTGGTCCAAGGTGAAAAAAGCGGCTCTTCATGGGGTGCTGATTATTTCCTGTTGGAGGATTTGGTTGGCTCGGAACGAGAACATCTTCAAGAATGAAAGGCGAACAACAGTCGACATAGTTACGGATATTAAAGCTATTGGTTTTCTTTGGTTTTCTAGTAGATATAAAAAGGGTTTGGTGGGTTGGAGGGATTGGAACAAGTTTTCTATTGATGTAACGTAATCGTTCTTGGTTGTGGGGGTCTCCGTCTTGGAGATTCCCTGTTGTGTTTTTTGTGGTTTTTATGAAGTTCGCCTTTCAAAAAAATCTATTTATGTCTGCAATTTACGTTTGATTTTACTAAATATTTATATATTAGACAATCACTTTAAAGTTAATAATATCTACGTTTTAAGATATTTACAATGGTGACTTAAGAGTGGTTGTGAGTGATCGGTATATCCTTTGTTGATCTTTAACAATACTTTAGCTTGTTTTGATTTTAAATTTTACATCTATACATGATTACGTGTAAATATGTAGGTTACCTTTTGTGTAATAAGGTAATATACACGAGTAAACCTCGTAGTAGAATACAATTAGTTAAGGTAAGAAAAAATAAAAATACTAATATAATAACCAATGTTTTCAGGACCGGATCAGACATCGAATCGGACGTCTTACTGGTTCATTGGTCGGACCGGTCCAATCGGTCCGACCGGATTTAAGAACCGGATGACGTATTACATAATATATTTATATCTAAAATATAACAAAAAAATTCAAAGATCTATGGAATTTATAGCTTAAACAAAATGACATTTATATCTTAAACAAACATCCAAATTTAAACAAACATGATCCAAGTTCATACAAAAATAACCCAGGTTTAATCAAACATAATCATATTTAAGCAAACATAGCAAAGTTCAAACATCTATAAGCAACTAACTTAAGGAGCACCCAATTCATCACCATCTTCTTCATCATCAAGTTGCATCGAATCATCACCATCTTCGCCTACATATAACAAGCATCACAAAACAAAACATATAAATCAATTCCTTAATCAACATCTGATCCTCTCAATGATACAGCTAATTGTTAATGGCATTTTAAGCTAGGCATTCCTAAATCCTAATGTACATGAGTCATAAATATCACTATATTTGTATAATAAAATAATATACTAACCTTTAAATTCTTCATTTGTGATGTAGACGGTCCAACATTATTTGGTGGCTCTTCTTCTAGCATATTTTCAACTCATCAAAATCAAGTTCACCTTGTTGTTCTTCATCCAACACCCAAAACTCGGTTTATCGATGCTCTCATAATCAACCGGGTCATATGATTTATTTTTCTCATTAACCCTAAGTTATATGGTTTTAAAGACTTAATGTTTTTATAAATAATATATGATGCAAAAGAAATATATAAATAACATAAATGTCATTATATCGTACCTATTTTGTAGAAGCAAGTTGTAATGAACATAAACAAGGTCGCTAAGCCTTTGATGCTCCAATCTCCACCAGTCATCTAATAAAGTTAAATTAGAACAACAGTATAGTTCATAATTTCATAAAAGTAAAATTATAACTATAAGTTAAAGTAATCTTACCACGAGGATTACTCTTCATGGAAGCTAGAGCAAGTGGTCGACTAAATTCCCCTTGTCGGTCACGAAATTGGTATATTTGTGATGTAAGCTTCACCGAATCTAGATTTGTTTTTTGTTCAATCATATCAAGCACACTCGAAAGCGCGAGCCGCTTCTCCTCAACGCACTCTTGATCATACTGAAATACCGGATTTTAACCAATAAGCAGCAGCATGAAGACTCCTGGATGCAAGCTGAACCACTTCATTCACATCAGGTAGTTCCGAAATATCCTTCAAAATCAAATCAATACAATGGGCTGCACATGGAGACCAACAAAGCAAAGGATATTTCTCAACTAACAATCTTTCTGCAGCCTTATAGTTAGCAGCATTATAGTAACAAGGTGAACCACATTCTTATAACCAACAAATTGAACAATCTCCTCAAACAACTTGCATAGGTTTTCAGCATTGGTCTCAATATCTGATGCAACAACAGATTTGATGAATGAAACCCCTTTTGGACAATAAACTAAGAAGTTTATAAGAGGTCTTTGTCTAGCATCCCGCCATCCGTCACTCATAATAGTGCAACTTGATTTTGACCATAACCTTCTTTCAGCTTCAATTAATAAGGAAACTTAATTCTTAGCATCCTTCAATAGGCTTACATGCAATGCATGATATGATGGTCCTTTATATCCATGTCCCATAGATGCAATTTTGCTCATAGCAATAGGGAAAAGAGGAGAATTAACAACATTCATTGGTATGCAGGCATGATAAAACCACATGGGAACAACTAGGTATGTATCATGTAATCTCTCTTTACTTTGCCACACTGATTTAATTGAAGGTTGAGAAGCATCATTTATACCTCGCGGAAAATATGACGACGGGTTTTCTGATATAGAGGAGGCTTTCCTTTTTAATTTAGTTGCTTTTGTTTGTTGGCTACTCGTACACGCTTCGTCACCTTTGTTCTTTTGTAAACTGTCTTTGTAAGCATTTTCATTAGAACTTTAACATCAGCAGGAACATTTTTACACGCTACAATGTTTCCTTTTACGCCAC
This sequence comes from Ambrosia x helenae, assembly GCA_030844895.1. Lineage (NCBI taxonomy): Eukaryota > Viridiplantae > Streptophyta > Magnoliopsida > Asterales > Asteraceae > Ambrosia > Ambrosia x helenae. The sequence continues at coordinate 37,392 of JAUTDX010003042.1, forward strand.
CTTGGTGTTGCTTTAGCCTATTGATGCCCCCTCCACGAATCTTTTTCTCACAATAGATACAAACTATAAATCTTTTCCCATATTCATCTCAACCTTCAGTCACATGGTTCCAAGCCTTATCTTGCTTCGAACGAACATTTGGATGAACAGTCGACACCAATTCATCAGGATCTGGTTGATCATCTGAGGAACTCATGTGCTACAAAACAAAAAAACATGTGTAAATAACAAATAAAATTGATATTAACGATCTAAACAGAATCTGTGGCTTTTTTTTATAACCATAAAAAGTTAAAACTAAAAAGTAGCTTTAATCCTTTATGGCTTTATCATCAACAAAGTGACCAATACAATCAAGTTAACTACATACAGTTTTTCACTTCTAGCCATATCCAAATTGAACAAGTTAACTACACAGATTATGTTCGACATCTATTACACAGATTATGTTCGACATCTATTACAAGTTAACTATTAACTACATCAATACATACATCAAAATTGAACAAAACTACACAGATTATGTTCAACATCTATTACATATATTTGTTCTACACTTCTACTACACATATTCTGTTTGACTTAGACATCGAAATAAGCCATATCAAAGCAAACAATACATACATCAAAATTGAACAAAACTACACAGATTCTGTTCGAAAATAAGCCATATATGTTCGACATCTATTACATATATATGTTCTACACTTCTACTACACAGATTCTGTTCGACTTCAACATCGAAATAAGCCATATCCAAGCGACATCTATTACATATATCCAGGAAATCATCAAATACATGCGTAATGAAGATAATACTTACCTAATTAGTTGCCATATCTTTTGTTTTCCAATCGCAGAGTGTATTTGAGAGGGATGAACAGATGGGTTTTGTTGATTTTAGGGTTAATGGTGTGTGTTTGGCATATGAAGAGTTTATGCAGAGAAGCTTTTAATGATAATTGATAATATCACAGGCTTTTCGGGAGCAGTTATCTGGTTATGGGCTTTTTTAGGTGGGATTTTTGCTTTAGCCGGTTCGACCGGACGATCAGCCGACTCACCGAACCCAACAAAAGTTCAAAGCGGCCGAATTTCTATTCATTATACGAACTGGTAGTATCGGATCTGTTGCAACAACGAATCCCGGTTCGATCGGTCCAACCGGCTGGTCCGAACCGGTTACGAAAACCTTGATAATAACTTGATGGCATTTGCTCACTTCTTAAATTTGAATGACTATTATGTAGCGTTTGGTATGACGGAATGGAAAGGGGGAATGGAATGAACCATTACGAGGTAATGAAAAATAGTTTGTTTGGTTGGTTAAAAGAATGGAATCACACATTCCACAAGGCATTCCGTTCCCTCAAAATCATTTCATCCAACCCCCATATTTTTTTTTCATTCCATCACTCATTCACCCTTTACTAACAACACCATAACCCACCACCACCACCATCACCACCACCGTCGTCACCAACCACCACCGTCGTCGCCGCCACTACCACCGCTGCCACCAACCACCATCACCCACCCACCATCGCCACCATCCAACACCACCCACCGCCGCCCAACACAAACACCCACCCATTGCCGCCTCTACACCTGCCACTAGGGGTGCAAAGGAGGCCGAAATGCTCGCGAGCTACTTGAACTCGGCTCGGTAAAAAGCTCGAAACGAGCCGAGCCTTATCGAGCTCGAACCGAGCTTGAGCCTAAAACAAAGCTCGTTTTATTTATCGAGCACGAGCTCGAGCCTGGCATGTGAAGCTCGTTAGGCTCGTCGAGCCTGGCATGTGAAGCTCGAGGCTAGTGTAATATTTGTTTTTTTTATTATTCAATAATATTTACCACTCATTTAAAGTTGTTTAATAAACGAGCCCCGAGCTCGAGCTACACTTATCGAGCTCACGAGCTTAAACGAACTGTTATTTATATTAATTTTATTCAATCTATTAACTAATTGATAATAAACGAGCCGAGCTCGAGTTTGACAAATTGTCAACGAGCCGAGCTCGAGCTTTGAAAACAAAGCTTAAATGAGCTTGAGCTCTTATAAGTCAATCGAGCTCGAACTCAAGCCTGGTCGAGCTTGGGCTTGGCTCTGCTCATTTGCACCCCTACTTGCCACAAGCACTCATCACAATTTCCTTTACCCACCCTACCACGCTACCCACTATCCACCACTGCCTTCACCCACCACTACCACTACTCACCATCGTCATCCACCCACCATCATCGGAGTGGGGGGTTATTATGTGTTGGAGGCACTTTGTTTAGATTAATTAAATAACTTTTTTCATTTAAAACAATATTTAGTCGTTTTTTTGACGAATTACATGATTAAAATTGTATAAATTTATAATTTTATCAAGATTTAGTAAAACTTATGTAAACACATTGCAATCTTTAGTCTTGTCAAAATAAATTAAAACCCAAAAGTTGTTGAGCACGCTTTATATATTTAGTCTTTCAAACTAAAATAGTGATCGGAGTTCACTATTTTATATTTTTGTAACACACTTGTTCCACTAAGCACACTTCATCAACGCATGTCCTAATCACGAAAAGAAATATCAAGATTAGAAAGCATAAAGACATTGCCAACACAACTTGTTAACTATGATTTCTTTCTCTCTCTCTTTTTGTCTCTCTCATATTTTCTCTTCATCCTCAGTAATAATATATATCAACTACATATTATCAAACCTTTCTCTTCATCCTTGTTAGATGGTTGGATTAGAAAAAAGAAGGAAAGAAAAAAAAGAACAGGAAGATAAAAGAATGAAATGAAAGAAAAAGAATAGGGAGTGTAGAAGAAGAGTGTAAAAGAAGAAGAAAGACAAGAATTAAAAATTTATATTTATTATTTAATGTTACTTTCACTTTTTTTGTTCACACTCTTACCGTGTAATATTTTATTAGTTTGATGTTTTGATTAATTATTCTATTTTTATTTAATAAACAATTATTATTATTATTATTATTATTATTATTTATTATTTATTATTATTGTTGTTATTATTGTTGGGTAAAGAATCAGTGGAGTACTGTCTATAAAAAAATGTTTCAGTGAAGTGAGTGAAGTGATGTGGCAGTGCAGGATTGATAGAAATCAGTGAAGTGAAAAACATGTTCAGTTAGAGCGCCCCTTGTGCCATTAGTTAAATGATTAAAATTGCATAAATTAATTAAGGTTTAGTCAAGAAATAATTAACTTTATAAAACATTGCTCGATCTAATATTCTTTTTAGAACAATATTAATAACTAAAGGGTGAGGCTAATGTAAAAAACTAGAAAGTGTAAGAAATGTAAGAAGTGATATAGATCGTTAGATTAGACGGCTAATGAAGGGTACGATCGTAAAAAACCACGCGTCATTAAATTCCACGAAAAATTTGTCAAGGGCAAATAGTAATTGTGACATAAAACGGCATTCAAAAAATAATAATTTAACAAGGGCATGCAATTGAATTACAATTACGTATAAAATTATTACAAACGAAAAAAAATACTGAAATTAGGGTTATGAAAACTGAAACTAGAGCAATGCAGACGAAGAAGATGAAAAAAGGTAATGTAATTATTTACAATTATAATACATATTATCGTAATTTTGAAATTAACAAAATAATCCTAATTGATTATGATGATCTATTGAAACAGCGAGGATCAATTGAAAGACGATCGAAACAACTACATGACAAAATGACGATGAATGCTAATGAAGGTACGTTGTATATCTATTTTTTAAAGTGTGCTTGTAGATCTGCATGGCTAACTTACTGTTTCATCTACTATTATAATTTTCAGTTGCATAAGTAAATTTAGTAGTTAAAATTATATGTTGTTACGTTTAAATAATTTTGTTCCTGTGTTTAAAAAATAATGTGTTTGCATTTAATTAAATATGGTGAATTTGTTTTGTTGTAGATCCAGATGATGACTTCCAATCTCCTTTAACTAGTTTACAAAAAAATAATCGTCTAAGACGCATTGAAAACAATACACTTGACTCAGACAATGATTTTGAAACGCCAAAACAAGAAGTAAAGAACGATAGAAAAGTGAATTCAACAGAGTTCGTGTAATACAGTCACAAGAGACTTAAGATGAGATATTCTCCAGCTGATTTTATGGCGACTGTAAATTACTTAACGGATGCACAAAAGACTGATGTTAGGGGATGGGATTTGGCAGCATACTATCAATGGAATACGAGTCAACTGCTACGGCATTGAATTACATGAAACAAGCATACTAAATTTGGGCAATCATAGTATAAAAGTAACATCATCAACCAATACATGAGGTTTTTGGAATTCCTAATGGAAAGATACCTGTTCTAAAAAAAAGCCATGGAAGGGTGCTGATACTACTATCGATGAATTTAAAAACTAGTTTGATAATTCACGAATAAGTGTTGGAAGAGTTCTAACACTAATTGGAGAAAATGTAGATGGTGGAAGACTATTCAAATTGAACTTTCTGGTTGCCTAGAATACAATATTCGGTGAAATCACAAAAACAACAACAGTGAACCAAAGATTTTTAATTGGTATTGATGGTGAATGTGAAATTCCAATGATGAACTGGTGTGGGTATATGCTTGAATGTTTGAGGAGAACTAAAGTTGGATGGCTTGGTGATAAAGACTATTATAATGGACCAGTTGCATTATTGAATGTGAGTACATATTTCATACTATTTTAAAACTAACGCAAGTGTTTTTTGTTTTAGACGCAAGTTGTTTTAAACATGTTAATTGTATTTTTTGAACTATTAGATATTGTACCTGCACGAATACAATAAGAGACATCGTAGTGAACTCAGGATCAAAATACCAGCAATCTCTTACATTAGACACAACTCGTTGGACTAGATGCGATCGTACCTGCGTAACAATGTTCCCTTGATTCAGCGTAGAATAAAGGGCAGTGGTGATGTTATAAAAGAAAAAAATCAATACCAACACGTGTAGCTATGAAGGCGTAGATGATGTTTTTAGAGCTATAATGTCTATGCCTTCACAGCTTCTGATTGATGATGATGATGCTAAAGAAGTCTGTGCATTGCCAAATGTACGCAACTCAACGACTACAATCGATTGTTATGAAAAGGAGCAACCTGCAATAGAAGAATTGAATGATGATGATGCGTATATTGAAGAATATTTAAAGATAATTGATGAGGAAATACAAAAGGCACATGGGAAAACACATTGAAGTTGAA